>JASCZW010004053.1:0-135618 GCA_034211315.2 Aedes japonicus | reverse complement strand
TATATATATATATATATATATATATATATATATATATATATATATATATATATATATATATATATATATATATATATATATATATATATATATAAATATATATATATATATATATATATATATATATATATATATATATATATATATATATATATATATATATATATATATATATATATATATATATATATATATATATATATATATATATATATATATATATATATATATATATATATATATATATATATATATATATATATATATATATATATATATATATATATATATATATATATATATATATATATATATATATATATATATATATATATATATATATACATATATATATATATATATATATATATATATATATATATATATATATATATATATATATATATATATATATATATATAATTTATATATATTCATATATAAAATGAATTTCTGTTCGTCTGTCTCACCCCTATAGACTCGGAAACTAGTGAACCGATCGACGTGGAAAATTATATGCAGGAGTTTTTGGGGCTGAGGAAGATTCTTATGGTTCTTTGAGTTGTTGAGGGGCTAGTCATACAATTGAAATACAAATTTCTGCGTAACTCGAGAACCATTCATGCCAATGGAACCAAATTTGGCATGTGGAGGATTCTAAAGGCAATGATTGTATGGTTGTTTGAAAATTCAAAAAAATGTTTCAAAATAAAATGAATAAATATGAAACATAAATTTTAACTAGACGAGAATTATTTAGGTAACTGAACTGAAACATGAATACTTTTCGGGTAAAATATGAACAAAATCAAATGACAAACTAGAACAAAAACAAAGAATATAAATGGTTTTGAAACCTAAGACTCTATTGTAATATGATATTTTATTCATGTATTATTGTAAGCGCTATCGTCAGTTTTTTTGTAATATCCTGAAAAGATCATCCGAAAATATTCTAGTGTGCCAGTAAATTTTCCAAAATGTTATGTGCATTTCATATAATTGAAAAAATACAAAGCATAGTCAATTTACGTATATGTATTTTTTTCAAGTTACTATGTTTGATGTTAAAATGAATTTTTATACAAATTATCTTCATTTTCAAGTTATTTGCACATTATACAAATCGGGAAATCATTATTTAAGGAATTCTTAAGCCGTATTGAAAAAACTTTGAACCATTTGCGTTACAATCATTCGAATCACTCATCATCAAACACTCGAACGTTTCGTTCAAAACTGAATTTTCTTGATATGTTTTTTGTTTTTTCTTTAAATTTAACAAACATACATAAATTTGTTATAAATATAATCAGAACGTTCTAGTATCCTTATTATTATATTTTTGATAGTATTGTTAGAATTTTGTCAAACACTAATATGATTTTCTCAAATCATTTAGAAGCATTTTGATGAATAGAAACTGGACTAAAATACATTATGCAATCCCAAGGAACATGAAAGTTTGGTGAAAATAGCAGCACAAATATTCAATTTGGAAAACACTTGGGTTAGTCATTTAAAGTTAATAAAATGTAAGTCAAAATGTCTTAATAATTGTGTGTATGATATTCGAAGCTTTTTAGAACATTTTGAGAAAATTTCAAATAAAAATTGGACTGCATTCAACAGACACATAAACCTGGTGATTTTCTAATGTAATGTTTATCTATTTTAATGAATAATTTTCTTATGAAAATGAATCATCTATGTAATTCAATTATGATGTTCCTAGTGATTTTCTAAAGAAATAAAAAATGTTTTTATTTATTTTACACTAACTAGTTATCTATTTTTTTTTTGAATGACTTTCATAGTACTCTAAATCATTCTGTAAAATAAAAGCAAATCATATGATGGTGAAGAAAATTTTCTGAAAAAATGATACTCTATTCATGTATCATTTTTAGCAATATTTTTAGTTTTTCGAAATGTCCTGAATGATTTTTTTACAAATTCCTCAAAAAGGGCGTATTTTTTCGAATTCCCCCCATCAGTAAAATTATTCTGAATATTTTGTGCAAATTTCCTCTGAATAATAATAAAACAAATTATTATTTGCTAAACTAAATCGTTTTGATCAAACCTCACAAATTGGAAATGGATAAGACAATTTAAAAAAAAACCAAAACTTTATTATATCAGATATTCCGAAGCCAAATCAAAATAAAATTAACTGTACACATATCCAAAATAAATATTTATCTAAAATGACTATACTAAATCTTTTCCAAATCATTCAAAATGACCGTCATTATTTGAAATAAGCCCCAGCCACTATTCAATCACTTTGAATGAGTTGTGTTAATATTCTACAAGTATTAGATGAATCAAGATGAAATCATTCTTGAATAAATTTGACCAACTGTACCAAAATACGATACATTAAAATAATTTAAATATGGGTTCATTAATTCAAAACAATTCCTGCACACACTGCTAAGAAAACTTTTATGAAAATCGATGGTTTCAATTTACAATATATTCACCAAACAACTTAAGTTACTTAAAAAAGCTGTTCAATGAACTAAATTATTTTAGAAAATCGCTACCCCCATGAAAATGTCACCGGCTGATTTCTTTGAATTCTCTTAGATCATTCTGTAAACTTACAATTTATCAACAAGAAATAACGAATACAGCTTTTTAAAATTATGTCAAATTCATCTCATTATTTAATTTCATTTATTTATTTCTATAAAATGTTGCATTTGAAAGTATTTGTACAATGTTTTTGAATATTTTCAAAAATCACTAAGCAAGTCCAAATGCCATCAGATGATTTATTTTAACTGTTTTTACCTTATAAGTTTGACTTATGTATTCACAAATTAACTTGAGAAAAATAAGGCAATTTCAAAGTATTTCATATGTATTTGTCTATTTAAAATGATGTTTTCTGTATAAATTAATTTAAAGAAATACTTTTGACCTCACATTTACTTACTACATGGGTTGGTAAGATATTTTCCATTTTTTTTTTTCAAAATAGGCTAAATTAAATCCCTAGCCACCTCAAAATGACAGTGAATCATTTATTTATATTTTCTCCATATATTAAGAGAATATGTAATATCAGTCATACTAATACTTAAAATATTTAACCAAAAACTAATTTACCTGAAATAAGTATGTTGAGTTATTTCATTGATTTCACAATTTCATTTTTCTTAATTGTTTTATAAATTTGCCTAGTATATTTAAATGTCATCAGATGATTTGTTAAAGTTTAAGTAGAAAATGCTGAAAATTTAGAAATTTATTCCTAAGGATACTAGAACGTTCTGATTATATTTATAACAAATTTATGTATGTTTGTTAAATTTAAAGAAAAAACAAAAAACATATCAAGTAAATTCAGTTTTGAACGAAACGTACGAGTGTTTGATGATGAGTGATTCGAATGATTGTAACGCAAATGGTTCAAAGTTTTTTCAATACGGCTTAAGAATTCCTTAAATAATGATTTCCCGATTTGTATAATGTGCAAATAACTTGAAAATGAAGATAATTTGTATAAAAATTCATTTTAACATCAAACATAGTAACTTGAAAAAAATACATATACGTAAATTGACTATGCTTTGTATTTTTTCAATTATATGAAATGCACATAACATTTTGGAAAATTTACTGGAACAATAGAATATTTTCGGATGATCTTTTCAGGATATTGCAAAAAAAACTGACGATAGCGCTTACAATAATACATGAATAAAATATCATATTACAATAGAGTCTTAGGTTTCAAAACCATTTATATTCTTTGTTTTTGTTCTAGTTTGTCATTTGATTTTGTTCATATTTTACCCGAAAAGTATTCATGTTTCAGTTCAGTTACCTAAATAATTCTCACGTCTAGTTAAAATTTATGTTTCATATTTATTCATTTATTTTGAAACATTTTTTTTAATTTTTAAACAACCATACAATCATTGCCTTTAGAATCCTCCACATGCCAAATTTGGTTCCATTGGCATGAATGGTTCTCGAGTTACGCAGAAATTTGTATTTCAATTGTATGATAGCCCCCCTCAACAACTCAAAGAACCATAAGAATCTTCCTCAGCCCCAAAAACTCCTGCATACAATTTTCCACGCCGATCGGTTCACTAGTTTCCGAGTCTATAGGGGTGAGATAGACGAACAGAAATTCATTTTAGTATAAATATATATATATATATATATATATATATATATATATATATATATATATATATATATATATATATGTATGTATATATATAGATATATAAATATTATATATATATATATATATATATATATATATATATATATATATATATATATATATATATATATATATATATAGATTTACCATTATATTAAATGTTACGGACTCAGCTATTTTCAAAATTATGTCAAAAGTTTATGTTAGTTATAGAAAATGGCCTGGTTGGTGTGCCGTCAAATAATTTGAAAATAAAACTTTCTCAAACCGTTCCAAAATCACAGAAAATGGTTCATAAGAAATATTTTAATATATTTACTTATATTAAATTAACGTGAAATGACTTAGTAAAGTATTTTTCAAATTGATTGTAATGTGCACGTATTTTTACCAAAGCGTCATATATCTTGGGGATGCATGATGTATTTTAGCACAACATTTGTTCATCAATTTGCCTTCGAATTATTTGAAAAAATCATCTCAAAATATAATAAAATACTTGAATGCTTGAATACTTGAATTAATAAAAATAGTGTAAAACTAGAAGGGACAGCCCAATGGGGTTGTACACCAAGTTGACGTAGGACTACGTAATGACATTTTAATGTAAGTGCTGTTTTAATGGGAGGTTGGATCGGCATAGATAAGTAAGTTTATTAGAAAATTCTACAATTTGCTCTTTAGAAATCATTTGGCAGGGTTCATGGTTTTGGTCTACGCGTTATCGCGGGTTGGTATTTTCTGCCATCTCGAGCACTTCAGTGGCCAGGTATTCCATCGCCGCAGCGAAGTAGACGGGGGCTCCGGCACCAACGTGCTCGGCGTGGCGCAGTCACCGTTCCCGAGCAGACGGTGAATGCGACTGGTAACAGCAAACCGGTGCGATTCGTGCGGGACTTTGGCTTGCTCTTGAAATTTCCTCGAGCTGCTACGTATCACAAATGACTGCTTGCCATGCAAGGGCCTTTTTTATATAATGGCATCGGGTATCATTGAATGGAAGGAAGGTGGTAACACAAAGGCAATGCGAAACAAATTTTACAAAAGGGGACGGGCCTCACTAGTTGCGGCAGACACCAGCGAGGAAATGAAATCATCACGCTGTATGGTTTCGGATGTTAAATTCACATCACCTTATGTAAAAGAAAAATGCCCTTTTCAGGGACAAAACCCCCAACCAAAGAGAGTCGAGATTTACAGCGAGACGCGACCTTTAAAGCTATGCCGTGTTGAGCCAGTGCGTGGGAATGTAAATGTTGATGAACGCAAGAGAAACTTCAAATTAACAAACTCTGTAGATGGGCAAATTATGTTGTTCGTCCTGAAAAGGACGGATTTTAGTTGACGGGGAGAACATGGTTCCATTTGAACTTGGGACAGCAGGACAGCCTCAAAAATACATCACTTTGTGAAATGTTCACACCGGAAAAGTTTCATCAGCACTGCGTCGTTGCGGATGGCCAGCTGCATGTGACGTGGTATGATTTTGGTCGACGCGTTGTCACGGGTTGGTATTTCCTGCCATCTCGAGCACTTCATCGGCCAGGTATTTCACCACCGCAACGAAATAGACGGGGGCTCCAGCACCAACGCACTCGGTGTAGAGACCTTCCATAACAGACAGTGAATGCGAACGAGTGGGAGCTGCAATCCGGTGACGGTGCGTAGCCGAGCACTGACTCAACATCTTTGAGATCGCTGAAAGACTGAAGGAAAATTTCAACGTGTCTCCCTTATATATCTTTTCTTGATGCATGAGAGACGTTCCTTACTTAAATATGAAGTCTGTGATAGCAAAGTACTGTGTATTTGGTAAATTTACTCTGAAAAATCGGCATTATAAGACATCACCTCATATATGCGTTAATTTCAATAGTTGAATGTTAAAAATCAATAGTTTTTAATATTTAAATCGAAGCGTAGAAAATGTTCCGATCGATTGGTGCAAACATTTTGAAAATCAATCGTGGAATGACTTAGTTATTAACGTTCAAAACCTATATATTTTTCGTGACGCTCCAAATTTTCGCAATTCGAACGTGTACCCCAGTATTGAAAACACAGACGTAGTCCTACGTCAAAAAAATTACTTTGAAACTATGTACGTTGTTGTTATATGTATCGATTTATTCTGAAAATCAATATGTCGTAAGATGATTTGATAAATTATCTCAGAATATTATTCATTAAAATACTTCAATGTTTTGACTAATAAAGAACTTATGCAGCTATTTTCAAAATTATTAAACGTTTATTTACGTCTTTCAAAGTATCTAAAGGCACTACACCATGCCTTTAAAATATTTATTCCTCGCAATATATTTTCCTAAATTACCAAACTTAATTGATTTATTATTTTGGGAAATCTGCTGGCACATACACATATCGTCAGATAATTGGTTTAAATTTTCTCAAAATATTCTTATTACTTATACAACTTTCCGTAAAACACTTGAACATTCTGATGTATAATATGCCTACATTTTTTTTTCCTTTCAAATATTGGCGAAACGGTTCTGATATGGATTAATTAACTTCAAGTTAGTTAATTAGGTGGTCGATGAAAATAGTCTGCAAATTTTCCTAAAATGTATGTATCATCTGGCCAATACAATAAAAGTTTTGGTCACAGGGAAAAAAAACAAAGATTTGTTTTAATTCAACATATGCAATATCCATTTGAATTCAACAAGTGACTCGTTGTTTATGGAATATAGAACGATGCATAAAGTTCAAACGATTTTACCAACAATCAATATGCAACTAGCGATTTGAAATTGGTTCACTGTTGTAGAACCCCTTGGTCCGAAGTACACCTTGAAGCCTGCACCTTGCTATACATATTTGCGCCTTTGTTTTGATTTGCTGTGTTATTTTGACAGAATATTTGAGAGTGTGTTCATGCGAGTTCGTTATTAGGGGCACATTATTGAGCTTGGGACCGAGCTTGGGACCGTAGTTCTAGTACTGACTGAGCCAAGAAAAAAATTATATTTGTATGGGACCTACTGGTCTTAGAGTTAGTCTATGATTTTACCTGACTGTTAGTCAGTTTGGATATATTCAGGTATTTTGTAAGCCGTTAGACTAATCATTTGAAAAAGAGGAATAAAAAATTGTATCAATTGAACAAACATCTTCCCTGCACTTCCTCATTCTGAAAAATACTGATGCCACGTTGTCGGCGTTTCAAAATAATCCTCTTCGATGTTCAATTCTTCCTAACCGAAACGTACATCCTATCCTAGCTACGGCTGGACATATACTAAAACTGGAAATGAACAGACGGTTTGTGCTGTTGGTTATTATTATTTTTTCGTCCTCCACCTCCCACGGTTCGCAGCTCCCATAGCGTGGAACGTTTTAGGTGGTTTTGCAAATTCAAAAAGTATGCTATGAAATTTTGTTTTATGTACTTTTGTTGGTACCATAAGATTGCAAATTTTCTTAGCAATCTTTTGATGTAAAAATATAATATAGTTTTGCATATGAATTTCGAGTAATCCAGGTGTGAAAGAAACATGTTTTTCATCCGTACTTCTACATTCAAACGGATGCCAAGCGATGAATGTAGGAACAGAGTTGAGTTCACTTCGATGTTCAGAGTGGGTCTTTGCCGTTTAAAAGTTTTTCGCTTTTTCATTGGATATTGTTTCAACATTCAACAATTATTTGATTTGGCCATTGGCGTAACTACTGGGGGTGCCTAGGGGGCCAGGCCCCCTCCAGAATTCTGTAGGCCCCCCCCAGGATTTTTCCCGAATATATTTTTAATTTAAAATAAAACACTGTTAATAATCTCTACGGAATTGTACAATTTTTTTGCCACTCAGTTTAAGTTTTTTTTTCACTTTGCTGCCTTCAGGCCAGTATCGACTCAAAAAATAGAGAGGGTACGGAATTTTGACAAATAATCTGCATGGAACGAACTGTCACGTTCACTTACGGAATAATCAAGCGGAACATTTTTTCCGAAAGTAAGATTGATAGCTCCCTTTAGTTTGAGTGGAAACCTTACGAATTCCAATTTTATTTATACTTTTTTTCAGGTGGATACTGCTGCAGAAATTTCTTTTCGATTCTTTAGTTTTCTGTTTCAGTAAACGGAATTTAACATGAGTTTGGGATGGAAAAAAAATTCTTTCGATCACGATGCCGACATTTCAGAAATAGTTTGAACGAGTAACTATTTCTGTAGGAGTAACACTGTGCATACCCGCTTCCCCACACTTTTCACTTACTCCACTGTACCTTTTAGGATATAAAGTTGGTATATCAATATAAACCATAGTTAACGACAATTCAGGCCATTGACAAGCCTATATCAATAGCTGTGATTGACAGTAGACAGGATGTCCTGGGCCCAAATTGATTTGGGCCCGCTGTCAGCTGTCAAATAGAAGTATAATAATTTGTTTTGGTTGTTTGTTTTGATGTAAAACACCACAGAAAGCGATCTTTCTGCTTTGTATGACGTGCACAACGAAAACGAGCAACAACAGACAAAACGTAAACGAGCTATAACAAACACAACTTACAATGTTGACTTGCTGAGATGTTGTCTACGTGAAAAAGTAGTCCTTGTCATAGGCCTGCGACAATTAGATCCATGAGAATTCTTATATATCAACATTAAATCCACATTGCTCGAGAGTTTGTTGCGTCTGTTAAAAGCTAGTTTTTGTTAAATTTTTTCGTGGTGTTTACTAACGAACGACATGATAAGCGGATATAATCCAGCCCATAAATGGTTAAATTCAGTTTATGACTCAATAATTTATTGATTCAGGATGATAAATATACTCAACCGCCGCAAATCATAACTAGATATTATGTAAACCATAGCCAGAATTAAAATAGGGGGGTATGGCAATCAGAAGCCGTCATCTTGGATTTCAAAATTGTGTTGATCATCGATTCTCGATCTATAGACATTATCCAAATTCCAAAATATTGCCTATCGGTATTTAGTTTTAAACTATTCCGTGGAAAAGGCCATGTCCCTTCTTAGAGCCCATTCAAAATACGCCATTTTCGTGAGTTAATCTTTTTCCTAGTTTTTTTCGGTAAATTATTGCTTTCCCGTATTTTTCAGATGCTATTTCTCAAAGTCCATTTTCTAGAGGCTATTTTCCTGAGATAATTTCCAAGAGGTAATTTCCCAGAGGCCATTTTCCGGAATGACAATTTTTTCGGAAGATGATTGCGTTTCCGAATCCATTTCACAAAGGTTAAATTTGATTGCATAGTCAGGGAGGCAGTCGCCCCCACCTGCCCTCTCCCTGGCTACGCCTATGAACCTAGATATCGTTCGGGGTACAAGAGTTTACCAGATCAAAATCGAAATAAGAACGTAGAGGGCCCACTTAGAAATGCACAGGCATGTGCACAAAACTAGTATATCGCGGTGTTTTTTGTAAAAAGTTGATTTATCAATTCCATTTAGTTTTTGTTGTTCACTTAGTACGTATTTGAAAAAATATTCCCCTCTTAGTTTCAATTCGATTAATATTAAAACGTCAAGCTAACTAAAATAATAGGTACGGTAAAATTCTGACCCTGTTAAGTTGAAACATATGATTTGAAACACTTGTCTGTGTACTTATTTTAATTTTATTTTTCAAGAAGGTTTTACAATAAATAATTTTGTTTAAAAGCGCATTTTAAATTCACAATATTATTTTTTCTTGTACGAAAATTTAAGTAAAGTATATATACCCCAGATTGATTAGAAATTTCGAAACTAACGAATGTAAATAAGTAAAATATGGAGATAGGAGTTCATTCATTAACGATAATATTTTCAAAAATGTAGTTTTAGAAGTAAGGTTAACATACCATCAGGTAAATTTCAGTTATCATAGACTGCATTATGGGCCTGTGTTTCATTCCCAAAAGGTAATTGTAATAATTGAACTATTCACAGCACAGTATTGATGAAATGCATATAGTAATTTAAGAGTTATTGCTGGAGGAAACTTCAGCACTGTCAACATAGACAGTATTCTGAACGGCGTTTCCAAGTGTTCTAAATAATTATATAATAGTCTACTTAGACATCTTTAATTAGAAATTGATTCAAAGTTGTTGGGTGCAATATTGCAGGGATGGGTACTATAACATGGGAAATTCTACATCTTTTATAAAATACGAAGACAAAATATCTTAAACTTCAGATGGTGCTCACGCGGTTGACATATGCTAGTGTAACTATGGTATTCGTTCTAGTAACAGGGAATGTTGCGCAAGGGTTCAGCCTTGCAACAAGCTGTCATGCAGCTCCACACAAGAAAAAAAGCTCAGTACATACTATGCTCACCACGCTACCAATGAAAATTAAACATCATTGTTCATGATATTTCATGTATTTAAATTTCCTGAATTTGGTTATAAAAAAGTTTATCAAAGTTTTTAAATTTAGTCATTTCTTCGACTTTTTTTTGTAAAATGTTATTCATTAATATAGGGGGAAATCTTGCCTCACATGAGGCTAACTTTTATTGTAAATATTGTTAACCTGTTAAAACTATTATTGATCTATTCTTTTCTACAAATATTTAAAAAAAATATTTTAATTAAGTAGTATCGCAATGCTGGACCCGTCGGATTTTTTTTTTAATTTTCTAAGAATTGTAACAGCTTGTGTGTTCCCAGTGTATTCCCATCTGCATTCACTTAGTAGAGACAGAGTTCAGATTATAATTTAAAAATGCTTTTCAATATTTCCTTGGAATTTTATCAAAATTCCCTTCACATTTCTTACAACAGTTGAAAATTTATTCTTAAAGTTTCTTTAAAGGATTTGATTTTCAATCAAAAGCTTCTATTTTGGCGTTATTTGTGTTGGCTATTTTGGGTTATTGATGGCGAAAATATTAAACACATTTAAAGCTTTACATACAAAATTGACAAATTTGACATTTTCTATGTCACAACTCAAAAGATGAATTGAGCAGAAATTTTTCTTCATTTCTTCGACTTTTTTTGTAAAATGTTATTCATTAATATAGGGGGAAATCTTGCCTCACATGAGGCTAACTTTTATTGTAAATATTGTTAACCTGTTAAAACTATTATTGATCTATTCTTTTCTACAAATATTTAAAAAAAATATTTTAATTAAGTAGTATCGCAATGCTGGACCCGTCGGATTTTTTTTTTAATTTTCTAAGAATTGTAACAGCTTGTGTGTTCCCAGTGTATTCCCATCTGCATTCACTTAGTAGAGACAGAGTTCAGATTATAATTTAAAAATGCTTTTCAATATTTCCTTGGAATTTTATCAAAATTCCCTTCACATTTCTTACAACAGTTGAAAATTTATTCTTAAAGTTTCTTTAAAGGATTTGATTTTCAATCAAAAGCTTCTATTTTGGCGTTATTTGTGTTGGCTATTTTGGGTTATTGATGGCGAAAATATTAAACACATTTAAAGCTTTACATACAAAATTGACAAATTTGACATTTTCTATGTCACAACTCAAAAGATGAATTGAGCAGAAATTTTTAAAGCAGCTCAGAAGTAACCTGATTTTTAAACTGTCTTAAGTTTATAAATTTTAAAACACAGTTTTCAAAATAACCTCTGATCCAACATATTAGAAAATTTTAAAAACATTTATTTTCTTTTACAAAACACAAAAATTTCATAAGAATGAATAATTTTTCCAAACAATTCATTGTTGTATAACTTTTCAATTTTATTTTATTTAAAAACTAAATATTTGCCAAACCTTATAACAAGGCCAGTATGATGCCATTTTGAAGACTGTGCATGATAATTTATAAATTCAATACAGTTCGAAACGGTAGATGCATTTGTTAATTTAGCCTATACTGCAGTTGTTTATATGCTTTTTCCATATCTTCAAAAAAATGTAAATGGAATTTTGATGCCCTGGAATACTATCAAAGTCGATCCAATTCTTAAGTTTAACCTCAAATTACCCATGGATGTTTCTTTCGAACTGAATTAGTATCAACCGACACAATATTGAATATATTTAAAACGCGCAATGCAAACCAATCAAAATTTTGCTCGATTCTCTTCAGTCATCTCGACTCACTGAGGCACAGCATAGATCTAATTATTGGATTCAACCTGTTCTGATTCTTCAATAAAAATGACATGCCCTAAACAATTACGCTACTTTCATCGCTCTTTTCAATATTCCTATATACGAAAAAAATTCTTTGGGCAGGCCCCCTCCAGGCCCCCTCCAGACTAATTGCCCAGTTCCGCCAATGGATTTGGCCCGATCGTTGCAGAATCAAATTAATTATATTCTATTGTTTCAATGAATAGTAGGTATTACACCACAAGATAGGTCATACGACATCTCAAATTGGACATCTAAAGGCTCAAGAGAATTGAAAACGATGTAAAATAGTTCATATGATGCATATATGCAGTGTCCAGGATGTTCTGGATAATCTAACCAGCATCTGAAAAGAACCGATTTCAGTCATATGACACATCACACGCAAGAAGAAACCAAAAATAACTATAATGATGCTTATATGAAGTTTACTGCACTATATTGGAGACTTTCGAACGAGTTAAACTTTAGAACTTTTGAATAAATTTAGCTTGTTGTAGGAAACGTATGCATTTTTTTTATCAAATTCCGAATATATTAAAATTTTGCCTAGAAATTGAATGTTTTCGGTTGTTATAAAGTTAGGCTAAGCCCTGCACAGTGGATTAGTTAGAAAAATCATTTTGTTCATTTTTGTCCCCCAGCGCAGGTTCATGCATCGTCTCGTGATTTCTTTCAACATTGAAGGCTAATTTTATGAGATAAAATGCTAATTTGACTTTGGCTTGCAATCACATTCACTAATAATTGTGAATAATATAATATATAAAAATGTTTTGTAGCCAAATTGTTCCTTGAAAAGTTTGCTATCGATGCACCTTTTTCAATTTTCAAAAAAAAATGAACAATACGGAGCTGAGCACTTGAAAATGGAGACAATGTCTTATATTTTTTGCATTTTTTTTTTCAGAAGAAACGGATTTATGTAAAAACTACAAGATTTATCAACATGGTTTGTTCTCAAGAAATGTGCTTCATTTAGTTTAGCACAAACGGACGGAAATAAAATTTCAAAAAAGTTAATCAAATATGTTTAAAATTGCAAAACATTGCGCGACCTCCCGAACGGGCGCGCGACTGACTTTGCCCTTAATATGTTATTTGAATATAACTGTGAAAACAAATTCTTAATAGATATTAATTTTATCGAAGCTGCAACAGCGGAAATCTTTCGATTACCAGCTAATTTACGGATATATATTCTACTATAGTTTACTGGCGTGCTCGTATTTTTATTTTACATTATAACGTCAAATTTTTATTTTATGTTATGATATTAAATGATATGAAATTATTGCATTTAAATTCATTTGATACAAATTGCTATAGTACCTGTGAGACTCACTAAAAAAAAATTTGTTATTCAAGGAAACGGAACAGCACTTCGAAATTTTTGGTTTAGTATACTTCCTATGCTATATAATTTCAGATCATCCATGGATATTCCAGGTATTGTAAAATATGTTTGAATCATTTTTTTTTCTCATAGCTACTATATTGTCTTAACTTCCAGGTTTACAGATGGAATTGTTACTATCATTCTTACATTCACTTACTATATTATGTATCATTATAATATTCATTCACTATATTTTTTTATCATTATAATCTTTATTCACTATATATTACATATTACTACATGACATTTAATATATATTAGGAAGGGAGGGAGCATCAGGGTATCATTCAAGCTGGAATTGGACAATGGAGTGGTATGACAACCGGCGTCTAGGAGGGATTAAACAGTATCATTTTCTTATCCTACCGATTTGATTGTGATGCTGTGAATTCTACTTCAACAGTTTCAGTGAGATTGACGCGCCCTTCTTAACAAGCCATCCCGTAGAAAGCTTAATGAGTATTGCGAATTGGGTTATTCGATTTGTTGGATCGTATCGTTGGAAGGAGAATCTTATGTTCCCACGGGTTTCGCGTAAGTGTCTCTGCTTACGCCCAGTAAGAAAGGTTAGTCTAACATTAGCCTAACGTTAGTCGAACACGTTAGACTGTTCGTCGAACATTTTGTCTAACTTTCGTCTAATGTTAGACGTCTGTTAGACACATCTGACACACGATGTTAGACATTACCGGTGTACAACGCTAACCAGTTAGTCTAACGTTAGACTAACGTTAGACGTAATTTAATGCGGGTGGATAGACCCCGTTAGACGAGGTTTATGGTGAAATTCATGAAAAAGCTCGCAATCAAAGTTTTATGGGCGTTTGTTTACACTCTGCTATTTAAGCAAAACGTAGCATTTTATTAAAATAGTATGAAATGCTACGTTTTTGTTTAAATAGCAGAGTGAAAACAAACGACCATAGAACTTTGATTACTAACCTTTTTTATAAGCAGCATCAAATATTATAACCCGGTGTTTGCAGGTACATACGCCGTCGAAACACCAATGCCGACTGAGGCAAATGACAACAGCGAAAACATAACAAAAATAACGATAGCTGCGACGTAGCTCATTCGAGCTCAAGCTGCCAGCGTTGCCAAACGTATTTCCTTTTATTCCTTATTTGGTTCGTCTTTAATCTAAGCAGGTCGATTAAAAAACGAACTATACGACATTTACCGGGCCATCTTGGGATAGAATAAAAAATCAGTGGGGTTGTGTTCAAGACACAACCGGTTGACGTAGACTACGTTACACCAAATGATGCATTATAATGTCAGGGAAATTCTGTGTGGCTATTATTAGCGTTCAAAGGGTTTCAATTATTCGTGCCGGTGGCTTACTCTTACCGATAGAAGCAGTTTAAGTCACAATATGACGGGTGCGGCTCTTATGGGACATTAGACCAGCGTTTTGAAGCCAGTATGTAAGAGAATTCTATTGTACGCTCTTGAAATATTATTTGATGGCCCTGAAAAGGGCCGTTTGGTTTTATGAAGTCAGTGCGTGGGAAAATTCTCTTGTACACTCTTTATAACTCTTTGGTGGCCCTGAAAAGGGCCTTTTGGTTCAAATGATGACACGGCCACGGTTGCACGTTTTACGATGGACTATCTTTAAGGCCTAGAAGATAGTTGAGGATCTGTTAGGGAATATAAAATTATTAAATTAATGATAGTTTTGCTCATTCTTATAATCAAATCGGTTGACATTACTAAATGTTCATGCGTCGAAAATCAAAATCGTTGAACGGTGGTTCAAGAAAAATGCATAATATTGCTGGCATTGCAAACGGACGTCACGAACGAAGGTTTAAGCGGCAGAATCTTCATCACGACTAGTTGTTTGATCACAGTCGAGATAAAGGTACTTCTTCGTGATATCAATGAAGGGAAGTTTCTCTGACATTGGAGCAATGATGTTAAAATTGCCAGTCACAATAACTGGCATACCTTTTCTGATGTATTTCACCAGGTTGCGTGCAATAAAATATTTAATCTGTTTGATTTTAGACCTGGCAAAAACATATATAAAGTGTTGAACAATATATCAAACAAACAAACAAACAAAGAAATATAATTCTAAATCACACATGGTGAAATGAAAATCGAAAAGAGCAACGTGGCTGTGCTCGGAGCGATGGAATTAATAAACTTAAATAAATAATTTTCCACTGTGGAATAATATCACAGGGGGGCGCCCCGGTGTAGTGGATAACACCATACAGCGTTGTAGTTATCCATCCTCGGGTTGCCAACCCTATTTTTTTACTGTTCGGTTGAAAAAAAATGTTTTTGCATTATTCTATTGATACAATGCTTATAAATTAATATTCATTTGTGAAAAATAGGACATTTAACGACTTGCCATATATTTGCCAACTAAGCAGGTTTAGTTTGACATATTGTAGACCCGATGAATTGGTTGCTGTGGTTTCCCACTATTAAAAAGAATGAATTTGCTGTTTAAACCTTGTTCAAACTAGTAAGCTGACTTTTATTTCTTGACACAGTAGGTAGAGTAACGAGATGTAGTGTAAGCCTATCTTCTTCATTCGGGCTACGTACCAAATATGTCATCAATTCAGCGATATTCAACTAACTCATGTTGCCATCAGGATGACCGGTTATTTCCAAAGCAATTGAGACATTATTAGTCGATTTCTAGTAGTTCCCTTCCCCGTAATTTTCAATTTCCTCAACTTTTAAGACTCCATAATTTCACTGGTTAAGCTGAACATATTATCTCCATGATCTTCAAATGATTTTAATTTGGAAAAATCAACAGAATAGACTGATAAACAGAAACACGTTATAAACTAACTATTTCCATCGATAAAATAAGAAACGATTTAACAAGAAAACCGTAGACCCAATGATAGGAACATATTTTTTCTATGTTCCCAACCATGGCATGTTATATTGACAACGTAGTAAAAATGTTGTTATTGGTGAAATTTTCAACTGAAATGTATGAGTATGCGATTGTATATATTTTGTATGGCTCATCTAAACACAAACCAAAGGAACAAAATCGGAATAAAGTGATTTAAATTTATTCATTAACAAAAAGCCTTTAAATCATATGTTAAACCACATTAATGTTTCAAAGCTGTTTTATTTCAGTTTGTTTAGTGAAATTTTTGAGTTGGATAAAGCGGATACAACTGACAATGCCCTAAATCATAAAAATTTTTGTCTGATATGAACGAAGACCGAATTTAATAATAATTCTATTGAATAGGATGAAGTTCATTAAAAGACCCAATCTGGGGCTTAAAGACCGACATAACATCCACATCCCTTTCTTTAAATTTTAAATTTCTGTCGTCATAAAATGAGTCGTGTATTTTTTTGTGATACATACTACCAAACGTCATATTAATCTAATCTAAGAATGTGTAGTTAACTTGAATATCGCTTACAGCTCAATTACTTTATTAGTTATAATAAAAAATGTAATTGATCGTTGCATACTAAGCTATGTTTTGGGACAGTCAAAAAACTATTTTTGGTATTCGGGAGATTTATCACCACACAGTTCGTAAAGACGTAGCTATAAAAAAAACAATGTAATTGGCTGGATCCAGCTTGTTCATGCAAAAAGATCAATTTGCTTGAAATGTCAAAAAAAATTATGCCAACCACTTCAAAGGATATCAAAAATAATCCCTACCAATCGGTATGTAGAATGAAGAAATAGTATTATAACTATCATTTATTTTATATTCCATTAAACTCTGGCAACGCTGGCATAGCCCTAGCCCGTAGCCGAAGCTTCATGCTTCGCGCGCAGAAAAAAAATAATCACAGCTAGAACGTTACCCATTCTTCATGAAATCGTACAACTGTAGCTTAAAGCTTTATGTTGGTAACGTCGAACAGAAGTCTAACAACGTCTAACTCTAACATTTTTCTTACTAGGCGGGTCCGCCCCACCGTTTTTGGCCCTTCATACAGCGTTACTGTGAATGCAACCCGGTAACTCAATTTGATCTTGCTATTAAGTGGAGCTGCATACATGACAAGGTCGTAGAAGGGATGGTGGCTATCTTACATACATACATAAATTCCTAGTTTTTTTTATGATAACCTCTCCGGCAAAATATATCAACAAAAAGAATAATAAAATTCATTATGTACCATAGTGTAGATGTGTTGGTGATTGGTTAATTATACACGCTCGTTTGTAATTACTCTAAACTGAGTAGAAAACGACTCAGTTTCGTTAAAAGTGGAACTACCCTAATTAGAGTAATTGAAGTTTACTCATTTTTGATTAACTAGATCACCTGTCAAAGTTAGAGTAAACATTACTCAGTCACGTATGTTTGTATTTTTACAAAACTGAGTAGAAAATGACTCAGTTTTGTTAAAACTGGAACTACCCTAATTAGAGTAGCTAAAGAGTTACTCAATTCTGATTAACTAGGTCACTTGTCTTTTTGACATTTAGCATGGTAATACGAAACTGAGTGAAAGTTACTCTATTTAGAGTAGATCTGAACGAGCGTGTATAGAGCAGTTCATTCAATTATTTTCAAATCGGTCGTTATTCTCAGATCCTCGACTGACTTTGCCCTTAATGTTTTTGGCTAGAATGAAAGATGTGAAGAAAAAGTGTTGAAAGTACCGTCAGTGTGTGGCAGGCTGGAAATAGAACAGATGTTTTTATATAGGAAAATTGAGCAAACCGGCATGTATCCAGTGGTACTCGAACATGGACGTCAATTTTTGCCTAACATCCCACTGCGGGGTAGGTTGTAGGACGGACCAAGTCCACCACTGCCCTTTTTGGGTTACTTGACCCTAACCAACATCGAACGAGGGGTAATAAATTATACTGCCAGTTGTGGGGTGGATATACTGGGCTTCTCCATAAGTAGACTGTATTTTGGTTGATTTGGGGGTTTCTTTTGGAGTCCTATTCACACATCTGAATGCGCAATATGATGCGCGATACAGAGCACTACTTCCGACATTAGGTATAACGTACAGAACGAGAGTAAAATCGATTGTCGCTAGTCGATAAATTCGGTTTTCAACTGAAACCATAATACCCACCTGAAAGGAACGAAAAATAATATAGGAATTTGTAGGGTTTCCACGCAAACTAATGGGAGCTGTCACTTTTACTCTCGGAAAAATGTTCCGCTCGATTATTCCGTAAGTGAAGGTGACATTTCGTACCATGCAGATCAATTGTCAAAATTCCGCTTGGTAATATTGCACAAAATTCCGGAATCTCTCTATTTTTTAAGTCGATACTGGCCTGAACACGATAAATCTGAAGTACGCAATTATGACTTCAAAGTAGGCACTTTGCTTGAAGACTGTAATTATGCATTAAATGCACAAAAATGTGTTATGCCAAACTGCCTGAAAAGGTTGTACGTCAAAAAGTGAATGAAATTTAGGCATTTTGCAGTATATGAAAGAGATCATAAACTATGCATTGTTTAAATGTGATTGTTTTTAGGAACTAGTCACTTTCTGAAATAAAGATGAATAAAAAAATAAGCATAAGCATAATAAGCATAATTGCATAAACGCCAACATCTCAAAACTTCGGATCTGCTCTAGGATCTGCTTCTTTTTGTAATCAATGACATTCCGTATCGATTTATCTCAAAGCTCCGCACATGCAAATAAAATACATCATAAGGTGGGAACATGTTTCTTCTGCATCAGAGATGCAATTCTCCTCGATGAAAGCAGGACGCTTAGAGAAAAGATACTCCGCACATTGGCAAACGCAAACTCACCCGAGGGATTTTTGTTATGTTTGCACTCTCTGCTACACGCAAAAAAAAAGCCGCAGTAGAAACTTCCATTTCGAGGGTTAAATTAAGCGCAATCACCAACAATTTTCAGCTGACAATAAATGCGTTTGATTTTACCATGACTGCGACTACATCAACCATGGTGCGGTTGATATCAATATGAGGTCTGTCAAATATACCACAAATGTTGAAAGTTTTACCATAAACGTAATAAATTGGACTGAAATTTCATGGTAGTTTTAAAGATAGGCATAGTCGGGTAAAATGGTAGTTTTTACTACAAGATTTTTTTCTGTGTAGATATCACAAGCAAGGATGCTAGATACTTTTCTAAGTCTGTATCAATCTCATAAAAATGTCTGTATTTGTCTGTACAAGCGTTTTAATATTGGTTTAATTGTGCTTCAATAGAAAACAAATTGTTTATAATCGCGATTAATCGATGGTGACAAACGAGTAGAGGTTAGATTAGGTTTAGTAAACATCGCATAGACAAAAATCGAACGCAAAACAAGTTCTATATTTAAATGCCAACTTTCCTTTCACTTCCTTATATATGATTAAATCACTGTAGTTTTTCAGTCACAAAATATTAGAAAGCAAAATTTGTTGATCTATTAGATTCGATGTTTCGAAAAGTTCTAGGCAAATCGTATATTATTATCATTCATAAATATAAAGAAACAACACATCTTCATTTCACGTAATTCATTAATTTCAAAGGTTCCAGGAACTTAAATATTGCTGTACATGTAGCTACTGAACAGACATTTCAAATCAAATTCAATCAAATTAGATGAAATTTCAACCACTCCGTTTTTCTTTTTCTGTGATCTAATGTATTGCGAACATTGGTTTTATTGATATTGCAAATTGAAATAATTCGCTCGACAGCGGCCGTCGAATGTGGCACAGCCAATATTGTCAGAATGAACTTTCGTAGACACGGGAAGGCTCAATTGCCACTACAACGAAGTAAAGATAAGCAATTGTTCCCAAATTTTTCGCAACGTAGATTTTCTGGAAAATCCGTCATTGAAAATCTCAATTCCCGGAACTCGACCACGGTCGATCGTTTCATAAGTTGAAATATGGTTTGATAGGCTTTTGCTCTGATATTGTAAGGATCAATTAACGCTAAAGGCTCAAACGCAATGTGAACGGAAACGGAACGCAAACGGCAAGTTTGACAGTTGCCGCTAATGACCTCGATACGTCCAATTGGAGTTAACTTTTTAATTTTAATTTATTTGATCGTTTTTCTATCGGACAAGCAGGATTGAGCTCTTCCGCTGCCGTTATCACTGCTTTTGAGCCTTTTATTGTTGGAAATATTGTCGATTAGGTAAATTCTTTTGACTTAGGACTACGTCTTTGTTTCCTATACTGGGGTACAGTTTTAAAAAAAATAACGATTGCGACCGTCACAAAATGTGGTCAGGTTTTGAGCGTTAATATCTCAGTCGTTTCTCCAAACATTTTTTAATGTTTACACCAATCAATCGGAAATATTTCTACGGAGTCGATGCCAATAATGAAAACTTTTGATTTTTAACATAAAACTATTTAAAATAACGCAAAGATAAGGTGGTGTCTAATAATGTAGATTTTTCAGAGTAAATTCACCAAATACACTGTCCTTCCTAGCACAGATTTCATATTTAAGTAAAGAACGTCTCCTAGGCAGTAACGAAGGTTATAAAACGGCTACACCTTCACGTTTTGGCTTAAGATGGGACGAATGACCAAAAGGTTAAAAACCCAAAAAAAAATTGTTTGCTTTAGTATTTCGGCACTCGTGGCGCTGTGTAGTGGCAGTTGAAACGCAGTTGGCTGTAGCAAACACCCAAGAGGGTGCACTGGCGAGCAGTTGTTGCCCAGGAAGGCGTTGGTGCAGTTGGCTGTTGGTGCCTGATGCCTACGTGTTGACGGGAAAAAAGCCGCCCGTGACGAGTCAAGAATCAATCATCCCACGTCACCTGCATTTTGATGCCCAGCCACAACGTTGAGGAGCTGAACGAAGAAAGAAAGCCCAAGGGGAATCGCAAACTATTTCTCCATTGTCAACTAAATCCGTCCTTTTTAGGACGACCAAATGATTTTATTAATTAAAAGGTTGGTTGGTTGAATTTTTCATTTGTGCTGTTTTTATTTATTATATCACAAAGAACGTTGAACATCTAACGAACGAATTTCTAGGGATAATTCGAACGGAACTGCGACACGTCAGAGACCGACCATGTGGTTGATTTCGTTGTAGTTCCTACCCAAGTAACCACAAGCATCATATCATAACAATAATTCGACCGACTATCAGCAACAGTAATACCATATCACATTTTTTCAACAACTCCCATGCTATGTAGCATTACCTATATATTAAACATGTTATGATGCATTACTATATTTCTACAAACAGCTTAACGGTAAATACGCAATCAATGATCCATTAATGCATTGTCTCAATAAATGCTTCATTGCTAGCTAAAGAGTAGCATTGGTGCAATATCATCTGGATGACGTTTTCCAATTTCACTTTGGAAATGGAAAACATATGCTCGAGCTGAGCTGCCTGTCAGATTCAGAATCGTCACCTTCATTCTCCTTAACCAGATAGTTTGATTCTTAAAATTTCAGCAAAACGTATGGATGCATTATGGGGAGCCGCGGGTTTTTCTGGTTGTTTATATTCAGAGGACGGAGCTGTTTTTTCAATCTTTATTCTCATATTTATCATTTTCATTAATGATCCAGTTTCAACCTGCACCGGGCATCAAAATTGTGTCGGCTTGTTGTGTGATGAACGGCGGTGGGTATGATTTCATTTGTAGCTCGTATCGGGTTGAGGTTTGCACTGATTAAAGGTTAGGGTATCGCAGTCTCAATGGCGTGTTTAGCAAGAAAAATCTAAAAATAGCTGCATGAAATATGTTTTTATAGAACGACAAAGAGGGTATGTTTGGGGTGTGCTTCCTTAATATTATGCAGTTGTCTTATATAATTCCATTGCTCTTATGGCTAAGAGCGTTAACACAACCGGCATTCATCGACCAGTCGTGAGAAGCCTTGGTTCGAATCCCGATGTAGGAAACACATTTGAGCTTATTCAAAATATATCCCATCATTGTTACGCGCAGATGCCATAAAATAAAATAAAATAATATCCCCACCATAAACGTAACAGAAAAAATGAATTCATCTAGAAGAAAATTAAATATTTTTTCGATGTTTCTTTTTCCAAAATACCCCAAGCTCTATATATGCTTTTTAAAATGCAATAAAACATTTCAGAAGAAGCAGTAATTCAACTGCTGAAAAAGTAACTATGCCCTAAATATACTTATTTTCGGGCTTCAATAAAGCATGTGCGCTAGCTTTAATTTGACAGGAGTGGGGCCCTTTTCGACTTAAGTTCTACTTTAAGGACGCAAGTAAGGTTAGATTGCTTTATACCAAAAACTTATATCGTAATATAATGCATAATTGATGTATCTATATAGAGCTTCATGGTTACTTGGGTAGTTGTGCATAGCGGATTAGTTGCTGGCAGTGGCATGCGAATAAGGCATATTTATGTTAAGTCTAATTAAAACTTATTATTATGGCGCAATAACAAGTTCGTCCCCTATGTTGCAATTTGTATCATATTGACTTCGTTGGTACCGCCTTCCTTCGTGCAATAACCATTACCGGCTATAAGCAGAAAATTTGATTCAGTCTTACGGTAGTCGTAGTTCTGTGCAGAGCAAAATCTGTTGTTTCAACGCAGTAGGCGAGCGAACACAGTAGGGTGTACTGTTGAGTAGTCGTTATTCTGAAAGGTTGGTGCAGTTGGCTATTTGGGACGATACTCCCGTCTACCTCGCTGTGAGAAAGAAGGCTGCTTAGGCCTACGAGTTGGTGGGAAAAATCCACCCGTGACAACAACGGGACAAGAATCATCCCACGTCACTTGCAGATGGCCACCCGCACCGACAAGGATGAGCCAAGAATACCAAGAAGAATCCTTAAGTTCAATCGCGAACAACGTTTCTTCCCCGTCAACTAAATCCGTCCTTTTCAGTATGACCATCAGTTTGCTTATTAAAGAGTTTGTTTGGTTAAATATTTCTCTTGTGATGTTTAAAATTTCAATCATTCGATACGAATCAAATAATTTTGAGAAAGTCCAAGTGAAAAGTCGCAGCATATGGCTGCAAGTACACTCAGTAGCAAAAAATAGCCGGAAAAAATTTTGCTCTATCATACTCCGGCTTTCTTGCAGAATATGCTGCCTTCTCGAGTGATCGACGGAAACCATAAGAAAAGTAGTACGGTACCAAGCCGGCGTTGGATCGGCTGCGTGTGTTCAATAGTGATGCGTACGTCCATATACCGGACATAAAGCTGCGCAAGTTGGATCCCAGATCAAGACAATTGACCTTCGTGGGATATGCTGAGGACCGAAAAAAATATCGGTTCCAGGATCGCGCCACGGATAAGATCACTATGAACAGAGATGCAACTTTAATCAAATGGAACAACGCCTCGTCGCAGACAGAAATCATCGACACCCGGAAGAAGGCTACTCCAACTCGGCAATCGTCGCCGAAGCAAAAGTAAACGGATGATTTAGTTCCATCGGACGGTCATTTTTCTGACGCCAATTCAAGTGATGAGTTCTATGGTTTCGATGACAAACCGGTTCAGAAGGAGTAAGTCGCTGAGAATTCTAGAAAGAAGTTACCATACCGGAAGACACGTGATACCAAACCAGCCAGATTATCAGACTACTTTCATGGAGTTGGTGTATGCCCTGTAGAAGAACCTGCTACCTTTGAAGAAGCCATAGAGCCACCCGAGCAAAATTCCTGGATATGTGCGATGGAGTATGAGATGTTATCTCATGCTGACAACGTAACTTGGAATATCATGGAAGCCCCACCAAACCGGAAGATCATCGGGAGTCGTTTGGTCTTCAATGTTAAACAGAACGAGCAAGGTGCAATTTATAAGAACAAAGCCCGCCTCGTGGCCCAGGGTTATACACAGAAGCTTGGGATAGACTACGACGAGGTGTGTGCTCCTGTCGTTAGCTATACTACAATGCGAACGCTACTTGCGGTGGCTAGTAAGAACAATCTCGTCTTAAGAAATTCTGATATCAAGACCGCATACTTTTGGGTAAGGCTCGATCGAACAAAATTTTTGTGGTGTTACGATCGTAAGGCTCCTTCGCCAAACGTAACTGTTGCCTATGTTAGAGAGTATCAATCATCAACTCTTTGTATGGACCTTGTTACTCACACATGCGCATACTGTTTCGGGCCGGTCGCCGCCTTAATCGAAGAGAACTTTTCATTCTGTATTCTACCAACGATAAACGATAACACACTCGTGTGCTTTTCAGAAATCACAAACGTAATTTGTGATCGACCTTCGGTCCCTATCATTTCATGTATCGTAATTTTTGAACAGATCTTGAATTGTCAAGATTGACAAAGAGAAACGTCAGTGGGATGTATGTTTCCAAAGTTTATAAAGTACAAGGTATTATAGATCATTGTATGATGGCGTCATCAATGCAGTTTTGACAGTTCAGGGAGCTTGTTTACGTGGACTTAGAAAATTTTCGATAAGATCGGTTTGAGATTTTGTGCTCTAAATTTATTACGATTGAAGTAAAATCGTCGAAAAATAGGCACCAGTGCTTATTTTTATATCATTTCCTAAACCTAAACGTACAGGATCCAAAAAAAGCCAACTAAAAATTTCGTTTAAGCAGATAAAATTCCAACACCATGTAAACAAGCTCTATGAACTGTCAAAAAAGTGAGGTTAATAAATTCCGTGCAATGATCTATATTCGCTGCAGTGTTTATGTAGTAGTACGAAAAAGCAAAACCAAAAAAAAAAATTAAATGTCGTCATAAATGCATGCGCAATTTTTTTTTTTTATAAATTCATTCATTTGTACAGGCTCAATCGAATCAACTTTACAGCGCCAAGTTTTCATGTTTATATACATCAGTTCTCTTAGAACTAAGGTTGAGGGGGTTTAACCAATTACTCGCGGCCGTCTCGAGGTTAATAGGAATTACAAGTTTATGGATGGGAAAACTGGGGTGGAAACTTCAAACAAAGCATAAGGAACAATGGTTTTCTTATATCTAGAGCTTTATATTACAATTTTTTAATTTAACGTTTTTAACTTAAAAAAAATCACTCACTGACACACGCAACCACACTCACACACACACAACCACAATCACACACCAATGCACACAATCCTCAAGAATTTAACCTAAACAAGTAAGTTAATCAATCTACAATCTAAGGCTAATGTTAGTATAAAACACATAAATGAGTTTCATAAACTCCAGATCGCGTGCAACCAAAACATCTCGAACCGGTACATTGGGTTGTCTACCTCGAGCCCTAAGGGAATCATAAAGCTGAGATCTGACTCCACGATGCTCAGCACAAAACCAAATAACGTGATCTCCGTCCTGGTAACCTTGTCCGCATTCACAGAGATTGCTGTCTCCCAGCCCAACACGGAACAAATAAGAGCGTTCGAAGAATAATGATTGGACATGAGGCGAGACATCACACGAATGAAGTCTCGACCCACATCCAATCCCCTGAACCAACATTTCTTAGACACCTTTGGAGTGATAGAATGCAGCCATCGCCCCAAATTTCCTTTTCTCCATTTATACTGCCAGTTTTCGAGTGATATCTGACGAAAAATATAGAAAAATTCGTTGAAGGCGATTTGTCGGTCATAAATATTGCCTTCCGTAGCGCCCATCCTTGCAAGCGAGTCCGCTTTCTCATTGACAGGAATCGAACAATGAGAAGGGACCCACACAAAGGTGACATTAAAAGACCGTGAAGATAAAGGACTTTGTTGGGTTACCGGACCCTAACCAAGAGCGATTGGGGGGTAATGAATATTACACTGCCAGTGGGGTGATATACTGGGCATCTCCATAAGTGGACTGTATTTAATTGGGATTTGGGTGGGTTTGGGTTTCCTTTTGAGCTCTATTTCGAAACACCACATCACACATCCGGCCATTCACGCAGCACATACATTTTGTCCTCAACACACATTTTATTTACATAAACATAATTCGTCCGACATACACTTTATTTACATATTTACATTACTACAACTACTACACCACAAACAATTAACACGGAACATTCCTTTTCAGAGTCAGAGCCGACGCGACTATTCGCATAGCAGATCATCCACTCGCCAAAAACCAGTGATCCCTGCTGTGACGTCACCGATAACGATCGCCTGTGGTAGGGAGAATAGAGTTTAGGCTCGGTAGTTTGATCTTCGGGAAGAAGTCCTCTCATTCAACAGTTCCATATCATTTCAGCAACGAGTAATTTTCATATTTTTTGATTTGCATGAAACCTTGTATACACGTTTTTGGGGAAGAAAAACGCCGTTTTGCATACTTGGTTCGCCATTTTGAATTTAGCCTTACATATGAGAAGGGCCTATGAAAAATGCACATGATATCTTCAAAAAATTGTATCTCGGAAACGGTTTGTCCGATTGGTTTGATGTATTCGGCGAAGTTTTAGACAATTGTTGATGCTATATGGAGAAAATATGCACGGTAAAAATAAGTTAGGTTTTTGTGTTTTGAACTAAAATATAGATTTTCCCTTACAAATGACCTGTCAATAATTTTTTAATTATTTTTGTGTTATAGCTGACTTAAAATACTATCTAGTGCACAGTGAGTTGTTCTGGAAAAAAATAGGTTACAATGAAAAAAAAAAAATTTAAAAAAAATTACAATTTTCAAAAAAGCTATTAAAAAAAGTCGAAAAAGTTTGTCACTCTAATTTTATGAAAGAACATCAAATTTGCAAGCAAAAAGTACTTCGGTAACATTTTTCTAAGATGCACCGTTTAGAAGATATTACTGATTTAATATTGATTTTTTTGATAACTTATTAAGTTTTGGCCCTTTTCGGATGTACTCCGTGTTTTTTCAGTTTTAAAAGTATTTTTTTCGGAAAGATTGGAAAATTTTAAGTTTAAATAAGACTGACAACGAAAAGATTCGGGTGAAATTCTCTGCCTTAAAAGTATTTTGAAAAACAAGTTACAAAATCCCACTATCAGGAACAATGATTTCTTCCAGTTATTTTTGTTGTATTGTGTTGAAAATGTGCATTCAACTCTTGCATATCGCCTAACAGTTTAATCCATTTAAACTGGATGTGTTTATACTGTGCATATTTTCTCTCTATTGCCGAACATTGCCCCAGACATCAAACCGATGAGACAACTCGATTTCGAGATACACCTTTTTGAGAACTGCAAATGCAAGCTCCTCAATTAGCAAGATTCAAAAGAGCGAATTAAGCTTATTTTTCAGGGATGGTGATTGTGCGCAATAAAAAATAACATTATATGTTGGATATCATCAGTTTATTTTTATTCCTGTATTTTTATAAAATTATTGTTTACACAACTTTCTTAACAATATCGAATATTTTGGCATCATTGTCAGGACAGATTGAATAAAGCTTTGCCTTTATTGTATTTTCTGATAGAGGAAGAAATGAGTGGAATTTTTGAGTTCCTTGAATTGTTTTTGCATTATTATATTGATTATTTAGCTGCAAAGACATATTTTCGTATTCTTCTGTAGTAAACTAACAAAATGACAACTTTGTAAGTTCTTCTTCTTTTCGTTTGTTTGCCCAATTAAACAACTCTCTTGCAGTCTTTATCGGGTGTTCGCGTTCTTTGGCTAAACTTGCTCTGGTAGCCATGCGTTTTATCGTACCTCCAATAGCATCGCATGGACCTTTTCCGTGCGATGTTGAGAAGAAATGCCATTCAGCGTCAATACCATACTTTGACTTAAATTTACAAAGGCTAGAAAAGTTTTTTCGGTTTTTATACTGTGAAGCAGCACCATCTGACATAAAATAATTTTTTTTTATGTTTTTATTTTGATCAATTTGTAAAAAGTTTATCATTTTATCAATAAACAAATTAACAGCGACTGAATCATGTCTTAGTTCTTCAGAAATTATAATGAAGCTAAAATGTTTAATTTGCATATTTTCAGTATAATATATTACGAAAGGATGGATTGTGGCCTGTTGCACGTCCCAATGGTGTGATTGAACTTCATCCTGCAAAATGAAGCTGTAATTTTCAGAAAAGTCACAAATAGCTAAAAATTCACCATCTTGCAAGTTTTGTTTTGTAGTTTTCAAAAAATTGGATTGTTCGGTTTTTACAAAATCATGCGGAATCAAACTTTCTAATTTTGAGCTGAAAAATGAAATAAACTCATCGGTTTGCTTTACAATAGTTTCTAAATCACATCTGTCAGTGGTAACCCATTGTTCGAATGAAAGCTTTTCAACAACGTTTTCTTCCAGTTGTTTCAATAAACTGTCTTCTAAAACTGAGGTATCTGGGCAGTTTTTACATCTTCGTAGATGGCAATGAGTTGTCTTATTTTCGCAAAGTAATCTATTCGTTAATGTTTTTAGATCATTCAAGACATTGTATTTTTTTAAGCTATGTGGAATTAAATTGACATTTTCATGCGTAGTGCAAACGCAAACATTATGTGTTCCTGTGATAGTCAATAGTTTACATTGCCTTGGCCGGAGGCTTGCAAATGATGAAAACCCTATTTTTACATTGACGTACATTTCATTAAAGCGATTAAAAGCTTCTCTCAATGTCATCATTAACAATCTTTTCTGAACAGCTAATCTCTTATTTCCTGTCTTTACGCTAACAAAATCTCTTTGGCCTGGCATTGCACGGCTTATATCATCGTCCTCAAAAAAAAATCAAAACCAGTTCTTTTGTTTCATTACTCAAAGCTTTTCCAGAGCTTGAACCTTGAGATGAATCAAATACATTATCTCTTTCCTTTCTTGCATCTGATGCCATATTTCTACTCGTTTCAAATTCGTCTACAATTTTTTGTACTGACCATGATTTTGGTTACAATGATAAAATTAATAGTTTTTCTTGCCTTGCGGCTGAATTTAAAAATTTCATTTTCATATTTTCTATGACTTCATCAAACTCGTTTGCTTTTTCTGTTTTAGCGTCTAATTTAAAAAGATTTCTTCGTACACCTTCGACGATTTCAGCGCACTTTTTTCAGGATAGTGAACATTTTTAACCTTACCTAAATCTATAGGCGAAACACGAATAGCTGCTATTCCTCGGTTGAATATTTCGACGTCTACAGGCATCGTGAAGTCTTCATTTGATTGAATTGTGCTTAGCGTTGACGCTGATGGTATCGTGACCAAACTTTCATAGCTTTGCGAATCAGGTACATCAGGTATGGTCTGAACTGTTGGCATCCTTGAGCCGCCGGCTACGCTTTGTTCTTCGTTTTGGGTGAGGTGAGCTCTTGAATCAATATGTAGACGGCAAGACGAACAAATACGAAAATCCTTGGTGTTGAGTGTGGAAACCTTGGAAAATCCAATTGATTTTAGTTTTTGGATGATACCATCCGTGAGATATCGCAGCTCTTTCGAACACTGAATGTCTTTGAATGGGCGAATACATTTTATTTTACTCATTTTGTAATCTGTAACATAGACAATATTTTCCAATTGTTAGTTTTGTACGAAAATATCACAAAACATATAATTAAAATGTGTATTTAAAACTTACCTTTGCACCAAAACGCGTTACACTTTCCTTTACAATTATTATGTTATCAAACAACAACGTTCAAAAACACAGGATTATGAGCTGAAATTACTATAATCACTATGCTACTAGCAACCTTTCTGCATTTACTGTTTGGTAGATACTGGATTAATTCAGAACCGAGTCAGACATTATTATACAGCTCACGGGTAGAAATCATAGAATACTGGGTAAAGACTGTTGGAAGATAGGTGGAGTTGAACGCACAGGTATCGTCGAACCTTCAGGTACGAGTTTGGAGAGTTGGAGCGAGGTAGATTTGCTGGCATAGGTATATTGTTATTGAAGAAGATTGTAAATTGTATATACCTGGAATGAATAAAGAGTGCGGCGGTTGTTGATTGAGGTATCAGTCGGCAGCCGTCTAGTTTGATGGAAGGTGACTAAGACTGCGTTCTTTTTGTTTATTATTAAGAAACGGTCATCGACGGAGCTAGCCTCGTTATGGCCAGCGTGGCCATGGTGGACTAGTTCCAACAAAGACCATGTTTACAATCACCAACTGTACGTAGTACAGCTAACTGGTATCTAATTGCCTGTATCTAATACTTGTTAGCACGTTTTCAGCACAACGCACCAAAAATCACTTGTTTTTCAAAATACTTTTAAGGCAGAGAATTTCACTCGAATCTTTAAGCTGTCAGTGTCATTTTAACTCAAAATTTTCCAATCTTTCCGAAAAAAATACTTTTGAAACTGAAAAAACACGGAGTACATCCGAAAAGGGCCAAAACTTAATAAGTTATCAAAAAATCAATATTAAATCAGTAATATCTTCTAAACGGTGCATCTTAGAAAAATGTTACCGAAGTACTTTTTGCTTGCAAATTTGATGTTCTTTCATAAAATTAGGGTGACAAACTTGTTTAACTTTTTTTAATAGCTTTTTTGAAAATTGTTATTTTTTTTTATTTTTTTTTTGTTTTTCATTGTAACCTATTTTTTTCCAGAACAACTTACTGTGCACTAGATAGCATTTTAAGTCAGCTATAACATTAGAATAATTAAAAAAATTATTGACAGGTCACTTTTAAGGGAAAATCTATATTTTAGTTCAAAACACAAAAACCTAACTTTTTTTTTACCGTGCATATTTTCTCCATATAGCATCAACAATTGTCTAAAACTTCGCCGAAGACACCAAACCAATCGGACAAACCGTTTCCGAGATACAATTTTTTGAAGATATCATGTGCATTTTTCATAGGCCCTTCTCATAAGTAAGGCTAGATTCAAAATGGCGAACCAAGTATGCAAAACGGCGTTTTTCTTCCCCAAAAACTTGTATGCAAGGTTTCATGCAAATCAAAAAATACAAAAAATAAAAACTGGAAAAATTTCCCACTTGTTCGTGGAATCGCTCAGTGGCGTAGCAAGGGTAGGGTGATGTTACTCCCGAACAAACTCACCCACCCTGAAATGTTCTACATTTCTGAATAAACCATTGCGTAGTTATAATCATCGACGTACACCTTCTTCCATCCCCTTGTTTCAACGTACAAAAATTAGTATTGCGGGTGAATTGGTTGCTCACCCACCGTCAAAGACCTGCGACTGCCGCTGATGGTAAAAATATCCGTCACTCAGCTCTCCACTGATGGTGAAAATATCTCTTTCGTCTCTCAGCTCTCCGTTCTCCGCGTTTGATTCGCACGAATGTAATACCGATGTGTGCTTCCTTCAGTTTTTGCGCTCCTGTTCCTTGTGTTTTGATTGATTTTGAGTTTTTCCTGATGTCCTTGCGATGATGTCCTTCCGTAATTCGTCCGTTGTTTGGAGTTGAACTGCCTGGATTGGGATGGCCTAGGATTTCGCTAGTCTCAAAGCTGTGATGGTCATCTTGCCGTGGGTTGCGCAATCCATTGTCATTTGCGATGATACCCTCGATCGCAGAAGTTCGATGGGTCCAGACACGTGGTGGCTACGGCGAATATCCTCATTCCAAGTCAAGTACATGTGGGAAAATATTGTATGTAGAATCCGAATGTCACCTCGGCTGGTACATATACTGTTTTACTAACCTGGTCAAACTTTCGATGTTGTCCTCAGCCAGAGTGTGATGTCGTCCATAATTAATTGCTCTATCTCGAAAATAATTCCAATAGTGAATGCGGTTTGCTTCTGATATCCTCTCAATCTTTATGTCCTTGGTTCCTGTGTCCAAATCTATTATGCAGACACCCCTAGTGCCTACATTCGGTGATCCAGCTGTGGACATTCTTATGGCCAATCAGCGTTTCATTACCGGTGTGTTTTCCATGAGCACCCTTTGTCCCCAAGCCTCGGTTGATTCCTTGGGTACCCATGTACCCATACCTTGGATAGGTCTGCACACCCTTGTGCATAGACCGTGGAAAGGCTAGAGGACACCCTTGTGTCCAAGCCTTGGTCTTAGTCTTGAGCACTGGTTGTACTCAAGACCTAGAAGTGTACCTAGAGGACACCTTTGTATCCTCTCCTTGGCATGACATTCCTAGGACACCCTTGTGTCCTTGCCATGGATAGGTTTGTACACCCCTTGTGCACAAACCGATGGAGATAGAACACCCTTGTGTTCTGTCCTAGGGTTGGTTTGCGCATCCTATGTACACAAACCAAGGAACCGATACAGGATACCCTTGTGTCCTGCCCGAGGGTTTGGTTCGATCACCCTGTGTGATCAAACGTCGGAGTTTGTCCATTTCAAGCACCCTGTGTGCTGTATTCCGATTAGATTGATGGAAAATGGATTCGGTAATGAGCACCCTATGCCCAAACCGTGAAATAAACCGCAGACACCTTTGCACCTGCCATGATTATTCATTTGAGCAACCCATGTACTCTACTGTTGTTTGTAGGGTAGACACCCTCGTGTCTGACACCCCTTTGAATGGTCGTCCAAATTGATTATCCGTTGTGATGGTATTGCCTGTTGTATCCGTATCCATATTTTTCGTATCTTCATCTGCCAGTGCGAAAAAGTTGTTTCAATTGATCAGCTGATCGACGAATCATATGATTTGCCTCCTTGGATGTGCCGAAGGTGAAGACGTCATCGTTGTTGTTCCAAAAAAATAGTGGTGTTAGCTACCGAAAACATAATGCCTAGCTCGACTAGACACATACATGTAAGCTGCTTACCTGGACAAGTAGGTGCAGCTACTCTATTCCATACCGATCCTTGCCAACCGATGTATGACGGCATCGTTGGCCCATTATCGCTCCAAAATAGTACGTCATGATTTGATTCGCATCCATCCGTAGGCTACCATGTATATATTGCGTTTGACTCTCTCCTATTGCGGTCATATTTGCTGGCCCAAACCGAAAATGGGATCGATACATCCAAATTTTCCTCCAAACAGTCGTTACAACGAACGTCTGTATTTCGATCGCTCGTGATTCTCCCGTCGCCTCTCGAATCGATCGTAGTGGGTGTGTCAACTGTATCCCTTGATACGGTTTCGTTTTGTTGACGTCCAAATCGGCTGAACAGCTGATCCATCAGCTGTGATCGGCGATTGTAGTTTGTTGTTGTTTAGGTTCGCTCCAGATGAGGTGTTATTGATGACCGATAGAGAAATGTGTGTCAGTAATAGAAATGTTGTATGTCCATTCGGCTGGACGTATACTGAGCTTATATTTACCTGGTAAGCCAGGCAACGTGCCGTGGTTATTATGTTGTGATGTGCGACGCAGCATTAATATAGCAAGATGTGTTTAGCACAATCCCGCACCAATGTTCAAAACTCCAAGGGTCCATGTTTGCTTTTGTTAGTGTACGATATTGTACTCCTAGCAGCCAACATATTCCATTGCCATATCCATCCAAAGTAATGGCGATCTCGAGATAATTGATTATGCCGCAGTGATGGCTGCTGGCAAATTGCGCCCACAAACCAACCATTTTGGCATCCATGCCCCGTATTGACTGGCAGTTTCCTCGTTTGTCCAGTTTGCCGATATATCCGGTTCGAAGGACCATAATGTTGGGTTACCGGACCCTAACCAACACCGATGTTACTCCCGAACACACTTAGAAGACCTCGTATTTTCCGGCTTCAAGGAGCGAATAGCCTCTATAGAACTAAGACTATCCGTGCAAATGAAATACTGATCCGGTGTAAGCGAGGCAACAGTTTCTAAAGAAAAATGAATTGCCGCTAATTCCTCGACCAAAACAGAACAAGGTGCTTAAAGTTTACGAGCGACGCTATAATTTTCATTGTTTACACCAAAGCCAGAGGAGTCCTCTATCAAAGTCCCGTCAGTGAAAAACATTTTGTTGGAATCAACTAGGCCAAACTTTGCAGCAAATATTAACGGAGCAATCATAGGACGATGATGCTCTGGGATTCCATGAAGCTCCTGTTTCATGGATAAATCAAAATAAACCGAATTTCCAAAATCGGAGAAGCAAACACGATTGGGAATATTCGGCGAAGGCCTGACATTTTGTGTTATGTAAAAATGGTACAAAATCATAAAGCGGGTTTGAGGATTCAACTCAAGGAGCTTCTCAAAATTTTCAATCACCTGGGGGTTCATTACTTCACACCTGAAGATAATTCTGTAAACCGATCCGAGAGATAATTCTGTAAACCGATCCGAGAGTGGCAACATGCCAGCAAGCACTTGCGCTCCCCACCAGGTCCCGGTAATTGTGCAGAAAAAGTTGATCCTTGGCTGGCACTTTCGCTTCAGATACTCATTATGGGATCTACAGCTGCACTTTGAATCGAACCAGACCCCAAGATATTTAAATGACATAGCATGAGTTATGGGTGTACCCAAAATTTGAAGCTTCGGTTGTGCAGGGTTATGCTTCTTAGAAAAAACTACCAACTCAGTTTTCTCCGTAGTGAATTCGATACCTAGCTCGAGAGCCCAAGTAGACAAATTGTCTAAGGTATCCTGCAAGGGTCTTTGTAGATCGACCCCATTGGGTCCCGTGACAGACACTACAACGTCATTTGCAAGTTGTCTCAACGTACAGTTGTCACTTAGACAACCGTCAATGTCTTTGACATAAAAATTATATAAAAGGAGGCTTAAACATGATCCCTGGGGGAGACCCATGTAGCTAGATCGAGAAGCTGTAGAGGTTCCATGAGAGAAGCTTATATATTTCTCTGACAGAAAATTGTACAACAAATTATTCAGTAATGGTGAAAAGCCACAAGCGTGAAGTTTATCTGAGAGAATTTCAACAGATACTGAATCAAAAGCCCCCTTGATATCCAAGAAAACAGAAGCCATTTGCTCTTGTTTAGCAAAAGCTAACTGAATCTCTGTGGAAAGCAACGCAAGACAGTCGTTCGTTCCCTTGCCCCTACGGAGACCATATTGAGTATCTGAAAGCAGGTTGTTCGTCTCAACCCATTTGTCCAAGCGGAAAAGGATCATTTTCTCCAACAACTTTCGAATACAAGATAACATCGCGATGGGTCGATAGGAGTTGTGGTTGGATGCGGGTTTACCAGGTTTTTGAATGGCAATAACTCTCACCCGTCTCCAGTCGTCCGGTACAATATTGAGAGTCAGAAATTGATTAAACAAGTGCAACATGCGCCTCTTACCGACGTCTGGAAGGTTCTTAGGCAAGTTGACATGATTCTATCAGCTCCTGGAGCCGTATTGCCACATGAAAGGAGTGCGAGAGAGAGAGTTCTACCATTGAAAAAGGTTGGCTGATCTCATCTATTGAATTCGTGGTTTCGCGAGGAAACATTTGTGCTGGCACAGAATCTGGACAAACTTTTCGCGCGAGCTTGAGGATCCATTGGTCCGAATACTCCTCGTTCTCGTTGTTCGTAATTCTGTTACGCAAAACAGACGCGTGGTCCAAAGAGTACTCATCGACGTTCCACGCGATAGCCCATCAACGAATCTTCACCAGTAACCGCGCTTCTTGGCCTTGATGAAGCTCTTAAATTCTCTTTCGAGAGCCGTGTATACTTCGAAGTGCTCAGGTGTTCCACGTCTTCGAAAAACTTTGAACGCGTCGGACTTTTTGCGGTAAACCTCTGTGCATTGCTGATCTCACCACGGGAAAGGAGGTTTCCTGTGAAATGATGTTCCTGAGACTGGTCGAGTTTGACCTTGAAGCGCGCTTTCCAAAATCAGGTTGGAGAGGAAGTTATATTCCTCCAGCGGTGGAAGCTCTTCTACCGTTGTTACGGCTTCATCTATTGCTGCCTTAAACCTTGTCCAATCGATATTACGATGTAGATCATACGTGACGTTGATGGATTCCGGCAGAGTGAGCCCGGTGGCAACCGAAATTTTAATAGGCAAATGATCACTACCGTGGGTATCCTGGATCACATTCCACGTGTATTCTAGCGATAATGAATTCAAGCAAAGTGTGAGGTCTAACCTACTGCCATATGAGGATGACCAGCCAAGCGTGTAACTTCTCCATTGTTGAGAACTGTCATATTGAAGTTGTCACAGAGGTCATATATCAAAGAAGACCGGTTGTCATCGTACAGTTCTCCCTAGCCTGTACAGTGAGAGTTAAAATCTCCCATGACCAACCGCGGAGCAGGAAGGACCGAACAAATATCTGAAAGTTTTTTCTGGTTTATTGGGGCTCTAGGAGGAATATAATCGGAGGCAATGCAAAGGCTTTTATTTTTAATAACAGCCTGACATGCGACAACTTCAATACCTGAAATAGGAGGAAAATTCACTCTATAGAAGGAGTAGCACTTTTTGATCCCCAAAAGAACTCCACCTCCAAGTGAATCCTCACGATCAAGCCGAATGATATTGAAATCATGAATTGAAAGATCGATTTCGGTCGAAAGCCATGTTTCACAAAGAGCGAATGCATCACAACCGATATTGTGAGCTAAAAATTTACATGCATCCAATTTAGGAATCAAGCTTCGACAATTCCACTGCAGAACAGTGATCAAATCCTCGACCTCTTTTGGCAAATTGTCCATCGAAGGAAATGATAGCTGCAAGGAGGGGCCAATTAAATGTTAATTTCTTTAAAAAAGTTTTCACAGTGGTGGCACTACGAAAACCAGGAGGATTCGGATTATCCTTCATTACACGGCTCTTTGGATTGGGCTTGTTGATTTGGAGCTTCTGTTCAGCTACTTTCCCTGCTCGGATGCGTCTTCGCTTTTTTGAAGCACCTTCCGGAAAACTGAATGATGTCCCCTCATCAACCAAGTCCGAATCTGACTCGTCATCTGATAGAGGAGCAAAACGATTTGTATTGATATCGGGTGGCGAGGCTTTCTTAAGCATTTCCGCAAAAGATTGCTTTGAACGTTGTTTAAGAGAACGTTCCAATTTTTCCCCGCGATTCTTTTACGCCGGGCATGATGAGAGAGCATGGGGAGGAGTTCCCTTGCAGAAAACGCATTTAAGTGTGTTATCTGCACAGGGACCAGCCTCATGTTTCTCACCGCAAGTTGAGCAGCGTGCTTTATTGCCGCAATGGGAGGCCGTATGCCCCATCTGCTGGCAGTTTTGGCAAATCATTACCCGGGGTACAAACAACCGCACAGGTAGCTGAAGTTTGTCCAGTACTAAGAAGCGAGGAAAGGCAGAGTCAGCAAAGGTTACGCGAAACGAGTCTGTGGGGGTAACTTTTTTCTTACCCTCGCTGTGCGATATTTTCACCAGCTTTCTAACTTCCAGTATCTGAACTGGTGGGAGCAGAGGGTTCTTGAATCGGCCAACCACCCGCGTCTCCAAAATATCAGGGCACAGACTTGCCTCTGTGACCACTCCTACAATCTCCACATCACGAGTTGGAATATAAACTCGATATTCGAGTGTAAAATGCTGGGAAGCAGCAATCTTATTAGCCTGCTTCAGGTTAGAGACGACAACACGGAGTTTATTAAATTATACTTTCGTGATCTCTGTCACGGCTGAAAATCGCTTCCCCAGATCACTTGTAATTTGATATACATTCAGAGGCTTCATTTTGGGCTGAAAGTAGACAACCCATGGACCGACCGAGTCCATTGGATACGATCGCGGTTGGAATTTTGTTTGAGCCTCCCCATCATCGCCATCATCGGGTGGCAAAGGCACTTTTTCAGCCAAACCTTCCATGTCGAAGAAACCGCTTCAACATGTACGATTTGCCTTACTCGTGGGAGCATTGAACGCCCCCAACAATTTCAATCACACACAAACACAAACAAAGAACACACAAATTAAAGCTAAACTCGCCAGCAAGCGCTGCTTGATTTTCGTATTTCACTGGAAAACCACACTGTCTTCTTAGAAAAAAAACTCACTTTCACGCTACTCACTGAAATGAATATATTTTGAGAGAAAAACTAATTATTTCCAAGGATCGCACTCGAATAAATCTTTCAAAATAATGGAGCGCTGGATCGAATGAACTTTCTTCTTTCGCTGAACGAAGTGGGGTGACATGCGCAATTTAAGCAGTTTCGATTCAAAAGTCAGCCAAGCGCAAGTTTTTTGCTTGAATTAAGTAACTCTTGTATGTTACATAAGTATATAAATTTATTGGAGGAATATGTTATTACTGAACACTTTTGAGTCAATTAGCGCTGATATTTGAGGTGTTCGAAAACGCGATGAATATTGTTTCCCAATTTCGAGTATCACACTTATTAAGGAATTATCAACAATCAATATGCAACTAGCGATTTGAAATTGGTTTACTGTTGTAGTACCCTTTGGTCCAAAATACACCTTGAAGTCAGCACCTTGCTGTACATTTTTGCGCCTTTATTTTGATTTGCTGTGTTATTTTGACAGAATATTCGAGAGTGCGTTCGTGTGAGTTCATTATAAGGGGCGCATTATTAAGCTTGGGACCGAGCTTGGGACCGATGTGCTAGTACTGACTGAGACAAGAAAGAAATCGTTTTTGAATGGGACCTACTGGTCTTAGAGTTAGTCTATGGGATTATTTCTGAATAATATTAGGAAAAGCTTAATTTCTCAAATAATACATTTTAAATAAAGAATTTAATTTTTTGATTATGATTATCGTTAAAACATATTGTTCAATTTCACTTATAGTCATGAGTCGTTAGGTAGGGTCCAGGTGGTGGAGTCGTCTCCCTGGCGTCAGTGATTGTCACCATGTGAGGAAATAGGCCGACGGAAAATAAATAATAATAAAAAAAAAATTACGAGTGGACAAAGTTTTGTTACAATATGAGACCCTTTGGACCAAACCTCTACGACCATAAACAAAATCCCCAAATCCTTATTTTTACTCTTACTTACTCATAAATATGAGAACAAAAATTTATGCAAATGGTTATTTTTTTATTTTGCTTCCGTTAAAAGATGCTATAAAAATCATTGGAGGCCTTTTGAAAAGAAAAAAAACACACCATAGAATGTCATTTTATTTAACCATCAAAATAAAAACAGAAATCAGTTGTCAATAAGAACAGAAATAACTTTTGTCCATTGGATCAAATGGTCAATGGCATAGGTTCCATCCATGGATGTAGTTGTAGTCGATGTCCACAAACTGGGTTTTGCTCGTTGATCCTCAGTAATGTCGAAGCATGCTCTGTAATATGTTACTATAATATTTCGGCGTTTCTGTTATTAGGGCGAATCAAACATTAAGAGATTCGCTCCGGGCTCACTCTCTTTCATTCATTACAGCGCCATTATAACACTTTCGAGGTAATCTTTAGTACAGATCAAAACACAACAGTTCTGGCTAGCATACTCTACAAAGTAGAGAGTCTCTAAATGTTAGATTTGCCCTAATGAAAAAAAAACCCCTAGATATGTATATTATGTTTTAATAAAGGGCGATACGGTCAAAATTTGGTCAATATCAACTTGACGTATTTCTTTCAATTTTGCATTTAAAAAACCTGAACACCCCTCATTTTGAAGGTGTGTGTGTGTAGAATGTTGCTCTTATTTTGATTTTGGAATTCACTCTTCAGTTGTCAAAATGCCGTCCAAGCAAGAAGAGCAGCGTATCAAAATTTTGCTCGCGCATCGCGAAAATCCGAGCTACTCGCACGCAAGTTGGCAAAATCGCTAAAAGTTGCCAAATCAACCGTTACAAATGTAATTAAAGTGTTTGGGGAACGTTTGTCGACAGCCAGGAAGTCTGGATCGGGGGGAAATCGAAAACCGGAGGCCGCTGAGACGACAAAGAGAGTTGCCGGTAGTTTCAAGCGAAATCCTAACCTATCTCTCCGAGATGTAGCAAATAAGCTGGGTGTATAGTCTACAACCGTGCATCGAGCCAAAAAACGAGCCGGACTATCGGCTTACAAGAAGGTAGTGACTCCAAATCGCGATGATAAACAAAATACGACGGCCAAAGCGCGATCCCGGAGGCTGTACACGACGATGCTGACGAAGTTTGACTGCGTGGTAATGGACGACGAAACCTACGTCAAAGCCGACTACAAGCAGCTTCCGGGACAGGAGTTTTATACGGCAAAAGGAAGGGGAAAGGTAGCAGATATTTTCAAGCACACGAAACTGTCAAAGTTCGCAAAGCAATATCTGGTTTGGCAAGCCATCTGTACCTGTGGCTTGAAAAGAGGCGTGACCTTGTACCATTTGTACATAACACAGGATGTCAGCCCTTCGCCGAACATTCCATTTCGTGTTTGCTTCTCCGATTTCGACGATTTGGTTCATTTTGATTTATCCATGAAGCAGAAGCTTCATGGAATACCAGAGCATCATCGTCTTATGATTGCTCCGTTAATATTTGCTGCAAAGTTTGGCCAAGTTGATTCCACTAAATCGTTCTTCACTTACGGTTCTTTGATAGAGGAGTCAGCAGGCTTCGGTATATTTAATGAAATTCATAGCGTCGCTCGTAAACTTCAAGCTCCTTGTTCCGTATACATCGTTGTATTTCAGTATTTCATTTGCACGGATAGTTCTTTGAAGGCTATTCGCTCATTGAGGCCGGTAAAACACTCCTCGTATTTTCTCATGATAATACAGGAGCTTCTAAGTGCTTTATCTTCGCGTTATTTTATCATCACCTTAGTGTGGGTCCCTTCTCATTGTTCAATTCCGGACAATGAGAGAGCGGATTCGTTTGCAAAGGTGGGCGCTATGCAAGGCGATATTTGTGACCGACAAATCGCCTTCAACGATTTTTTTCTTATTTTTCGTCAACAGTCACACGTCAGCTGGCAGTATAAATGGAGTAATAGAGATTTAGGGCGATGGCAACATTCTATCATCCCAAAGGTGTCGAAGAAATCTTAGCTTAGGGGGATGAATGTGGGTCGAGACTTCATTCGTGTCATGTCTCGCCTCATGCCCAATCATTATGCTCTGAACGCTCATTTATACCGGGTTGGGCTGAGCGACAGCAATCTCTGTGAGTGTTGACAAGACTATCAGGACGCAGATCACATTATTTGGTCATGTGCTGAGCATTGTGGAGTCAGATCTGAGCTGGATGATTCCCTTCGGCCTCGAGGTAGACAACCCAAAGTGCCAATTCGAGATATTTTGGCCGTGCATGATTTGGAGTACATGAAATTCATTTATGTGTTTTTAACTAACATTAGCCTTATAGTACGTTCACACTACTGCTTATATTACATGATATAGAGTATCTTGATATCAGCAACTATACATCTTGTTTTCACTGGAAATAATGTACATGTCATTTGATATCAAGATATCTCTATATCACGTTATATAAGCTGTAGTGTGAACGTACTATTAGATTGTACACACTTAGAAAGTTTTACAGTATTTGGTAATTTTTACCGAACTTTCAACAGCTGAACGTTCGGTTATCTGTTCGGTAATTAAATCAATAACCGAACGTTCGGCACTCGATTTTTAACTGTTAAAAAGTACCGTACAGTTCGGTAACGGGAGATTTGATGATCTGTCAAAAACTACCGTACAGTTCGGTAATTTGTGTAGTCTGGTACCGAACACCAACATTTTCGGATGTTGTTTTATTAAACAATGCTATAATTTTTGTTATTTGTTTTTTTTTTTTGTAAATTTATAAATATTTATGTTAATTAAAAACTCAAATTCAAATAAGATACTAAAACTGGTATTAATATATTTAAAAAAAAAAAACAAGGCAATGCATGTACAAATTTCGTTCTCGTTGTACCGAGCGTCTCAATACCCAGAATGGCACCAGTGTCCTTTTTTTAAATGCTGGTATATATGGCGGTGCGGTCCGGAAACATATCCGTTCTAACCGGCGGTTCCAGAAGTTACTTGCCTGCTCCAACGCAAGAATTCTTTTTACTCCATCGAACCCACCGTGTACAGTCTCACCATATACGGGCGAGAGTTCTTCTCTTGTCGGTATAAAGGTTGAGTACCGATTGCCTCAATACTACCACACTACCTGGAAGGAATTTATTTGCAGTGGTTTGAGCGCAAGCAAAAAAAATAAAACAAAGCTCGCCAGCCGTATAACATGGGCTTATACATGGAGCATTGTGGGAAGGTTGCCCGACTGGAAGAGCACTGTTGACATTCGGGAGCTTTCGTGCTCGGTCGTACCTTCTAGAAAGAATCGCCTAATACAAAAAGCTCAGCTTTTAGTTCAAACCGGACAGTCTGTTCGTCACTATACCGGGAGTCAGAGTGCACGCCGGTTTAAGTATGTTGTAAAGTTTGAGACATAGTAGTGAAAAGGTTTAATGTATGTGCTTAGTTCAGATAAAACGAAGATACGGATCGAAGATAAGAAAACATTTACGGTTAGTGCTGTTAGTTCGTGTTAGTAAGCAAATAAAAGTAAACTGTTATTCTTTTGTTAATAGGTTAGTTAAGTTAGAAGACAACCGATCCAATTTTGTTAGTTTCCTTTGTTTGGTACGACGAGAAAAAGGTAAAAGTAGTGTTAAAAAACATGAGAGTGGTACTTATTAATGTATTGTTATAATTCATTTTATTATGATTCCACGGCATTTCCAAACAAATAAAATATCATTCATATGTTTTAAAATGGAAAAAATGTGTTCCATCTTACAAGCCTAACAGTTTTCCATCTTATAAACAAGACGCCATAAACACAAAACATCAAAAAATTGTTTTACTTCACGATTTGTTTGGAAATTCCTTTGGATCATAAAAATACACCAAAAATGCTAGCCAACACAAATGTTAACCTTTTGATATCGATGGGAAATTTCCACTTTCTAAGCACAAGAAATAAGTGCTATTTAATTATGTCAACACTTTCGAACATTGAAACCTGGATGAGCTAAATCAAATGAGTGTATTCACTCCAAAAGCAAATGAAAATTGAAGAATAGTAAAATATGGGGTTAACACTTGTCAGCGCGATAGTGTTGTCGCTGTGAATGTCAAAAGTGGCGCTGTTCCATCTTACAAGCCTTTCCTCTACCCACAAATGTAGCAAAGTGGAAAGATCGCCAGACTGTGCTGTACCAAGGGGCACAAAAGCTCTCAAACCGAAAGTTCTGCTCACAACCCCTGTTAATGTCTGTTGACTCCTTTACGAGCCCGGAATACGCAAAGAAACACCAAAAGTAGTGGAAAGGCCTAACCAAGGACTAGTTTGATCTAGTAAGTTGCCTAAGAGATACTTTTATCTTAACATGCTAATCTATTAGCCAACAGTGACTTATTCTGTGACGTCACACACATTTCTTGGAGGTAAGGTACGTGCGGTTAAAATTTTATACAGCAGACGGCAACTTGTAGGACGATAGCGGGATCGGATGCCTTGATGGCGGTTCCTTAAGGGGCTGATGGTTGGCAGTAAAGCGGTCGTCGGAGCTCTCCGGTTACACGGGACATCCTGGGCTGTCACACCGTGAACCGAAACAGCGGAATCTATCGCTGGGGGCTGCGACACTGATGGAACGTGCCGATGACCATCACCCATGACAACGTGGTGGATTGGCGTACTGATCGTCGTTCACGGCAGCGTGGTGGCATGCACGATGGCCGACGTTGATGATGGTCGCAGAACAATGGCAAGCGACGATGGCCGGCGGATAATGACCTGTGGCGATGGTCGGAGAACAATGGATTGCGGTGACGGTCGGAAAACAATGGCATGCGATGTTGACCGGAGAACAATCGCCGAGATCGTGCCCACAGAAATAGTGTCACGTGGGAAAGCACACTTTCCGGGATCTGTTCGTCCTTGACGTTCCGGGAGTATTCTGGTTTCGGAGTTGGCCAGTCGCTCCGCCACGCACTGGAGAAGAAAGAGAAAAAGGTCCGCTTTCCGGACCTACCCCACACATTAGTACCCCTTTTGTGACGTAATTTTTTAATATGTACCACTCTCATGTTTTTTTACACTAATTTTACCTTTTTCTCGTCGTACTAAACAAAGGAAACTAACAAAATTGGATCGGTTAACAGAAGAATAACAGTTTACTTTTATTTTCTTACTAACACGAACTAACAGCACTAACCGTAAATGTTTTCTTATCTTCTATCCGTATCTTCGTTTTATCTGAACTAAGCACATACATTAAACCTTTTCACTACTATGTCTCAAACTTTACAACGTACTTAAACTGGCGCGCGTTCTTCGGACGCGGGCTTACCAGGTTTTTGAATAACAATAACTCGTCTATGAGGTTCTTAAGCAAGTTGAACTTGATCCTATCAGCCCCTGGAGCCATATTGCCACACGAGTGCGCGAGAGAACCTACCATTGAAAAGGGTTGGCTGATCTCATCTATCGAATTTTTGGTTTTGCGAGAAATGATCCGTGCCGGCACAGAATCTGGACAAACTTTTCGCGTGAACTTGAGGATCTATTGGTCCGAGTACTCCTCGCTTTCTTTGGACTTTTTACGGGAAACCTCGGTGCATTGCTGATCCCACCATTGAGAAGGAGGTTTCCTGCGAAATGACGTCCCTGGAACTGGTCGAGTTTGAGCTTGAAGCGCACTGTCTAAGATCAGGTTGGAGAGGAAGTTATATTACTCCAGCGGTGGAAGCTCTTTTACCGTCGTTACGGCTTCATCTACTGCTGTCCTGAACTTGGTCCAATCGATGTAATATAGGGTGTATTCTATGAAAATGGCACACACATATATACTCATCAAAATTCAACTGATTATCGGATTTTCTTGAAATTTTCTGGGAACCAAGAACTACTAATGAGTTTTACAACATTTGTTTTATTCAATTTCGTCTCCCATCCCAAATGCCCGCACCTTCCTTTTCACTCCACCCATCAAATTTTGTACAACCGATTTTCCCAGTGTTTTTGTTGTTTTTACCCAAATTTTCTTCAATTCTAGCTCTGTTTTATAGTTTTGGGATGTTTGCGAAGTTCCGTTTTCATAATTGCCCAAAATTTTTCAATTGGACGAAGTTCCGGTGAATTTGGTGGGTTCATTTCATTTGGCACAAAATTGACTCCGTTGGCTCGGTACCACTCCAATAAGTTTCGAGCGTAGTGGCAGGATGCTAGATCAGGCCAAAACAGAGTTGATCTTTTGTGCTTTTTAATGAATGGCAAGAGACGCTTCTTAAGGCACTCTCCCGTGTAAATCGCACTGTTTATTGTTCCGGAAGTGATGAAGGGAGCACTTATTTCACCACATCCGCAAATCGCCTGCCAGATTAGAAACTTCTTTGCAAATTTCGATAGTTTCTTCTTTCGAACATCCTCCGGAACATCGAACTTCGACTTGGCAATGAAATATTCTTGCCCAGGAAGTTGACGGAAGTCGGCCCTGAAGTATGTTTCGTCATCCATCACGATGCAACCGGATTTGGTAAGCAGCTTCGTGTAAAGTTTCCGGGCGCAGGTTTTCGCAGTGATGTTTTGTTTTTCATTCCGGTTTGGGGCTTTTTGCCTTTTGTTAACATGTAATCCAGCACGCTTCATGGTTTTCTGCACAAAACCGACTGACACCTTAGACTGTTTAGCGACATCTCGAATTGACATGTTTGGACGGTTCTTGAATTGTTGTACGACTTTCCTGGCCATTTTACTGTCCATTGGACCACTTTTACGACCACTCCCTTCCTTCCTTTGGACACTCAGACGCTCCTTGAAGGTTCTTATTACACGAGACACAGTTGTATTTGCAATTCCAAGCCTTTTAGCAATGCACCGGTGGGACGCCCCTGGATTTTGATTGTGAGTGAACAAAATTTTCTCACGGACAATTTCTTATTTCGACGACATGACTGGAACTACTGAATGTATAACTATGAAACTTGGCAGATGTAAATAATACACTATGGATAAGATCTACTCAAATTTCTAGGTTTTTTACTCATACGATTCGAAAATTACCGAACATTTTCTGTGTGCCATTTTTATCGAATACACCCTTTAGGTAAGATCATACGCGACGTTGATGGATTCCGCTGGATTGAACCCGGTGGCAATCGATTTTTTTATAGGCAAGTGATCACTACCGTGGAAATCTTGAATCACATTCCATATGCAATCCAACGATAATGAATTCGAACAAAGTGTGAGGTCTTATCTACTGCCAATTGAGGATGGACCAGCAAAACGTGTTACTTCTCCATTGTTAAGAACTGTCATATTGAAGTTGTCACAGAGGTCATATAACCGTTTCTCGTCGTACAATTCTTCCCAGCCTGTACCGTGAAAGTTGAAATCTCTCATGATCAACCGTGAAGCAGGAATTACCGAACAAATATCTGAGAGTTGTTTTTGGTTTATTGAGGCTCTAGGGGGAACATAACAGAAGCAATGCAAAGGCTTTTATTTTTAATAACAGCCTAACCTGCGACAACTTCAATACCTGGAAAAGGAGGAAAATACACTCTATAGAAGCAGTAGCACTTTTTGATCCCCAAAAGTACTCCTCCTCCAAGTGAATCCTCACGTTCAAGACGAATTATATTGAAATCATGAAAAAGACGATCGATTTCGGAAGAGAGACATGTTTCACAAAGAGCGAATGTATCACACCCGGTATTGTGAGCCAAAGTTTTGAATGATTTCAATTTAGGAACCAAACTTCGACAATTCCACTGTTTAACCATGGGCTCAAAAGGGAAGGACGTAGTCGTGCCGAAGAAACATTTGAAATAATATTCATCACTATCGTACAAGAGAACCGGCTTCTAGTACTGGCAAAGTGCCGTGTATACTAGATTATTTCCAATGTAGCATAGACGTGATTTAGTGTACATGTCAGCTGATATTTTTTACAAATTCAAGGAACCGAATTCAAGGAAAATGCTGCCATAGTCGTCGAATCAAAACATGTTTCCGTGTTTTTCGCACTGAATTTGAATTCAGTATCTCTAAAATTGTGTTCGCAAATCTCCAAAAATGCATCCACCAAAATGACGGCCCGTTCCAAATCACGGCGAGACAAAAATAATCGCATTCGCCGCACCAAATACAAAGTTAAGGAGTTTAAAAAGCTGGAAAAAACGTTGGGCTTGATCGACGAGGATGGGATGGATAATATGGAAAAAGTGAAGCACATAACCGAGCAGCAGAAGAAACAGGAGGTTTGTGACGTTGTTACGGAAGGTGTAAAAGTGTAAACGGAATCATTGTTTTATTTCAGGAAGACGAGAAAATCAAAAAAGAGGCGAGGGAAGATATAATCCGTGAGGAAACGGAAGAGATTGGCAAGAAAAAGAAGAAATTCATCATGTTGCTTAGATCCGGGAGAAATTTTGCTGGTGAAAGAGGAGGTAGAGGATGGTTGAGCAACGGGATGTAATGTTGGTATGGTCCCTACTATGGCCTTTTGTATCAATAACGTAGTAAAAAGGTTGTTATTGGTAAAATTTTAAGTGGAAACGCATGAGTTTGGGGTTGTTTATATTCAAGTGGCTCATCTTAACACCAACCGAAGGAACTAAATCATTCTATAATAAATTATAATGTTCTAATTATTGAATGTCTAGTAAATCATATATGAACATCACCTAAGTGTTTCGAAGCAGTTTTATTTTAGTTTGTTTTGTGAAGTAAAGCGCAGCTAGCAATGCCTTGATTTATAAAATTGGAAAAAAAAACAACCGTACAAAGACTGCATTTAGTAATAAATCCATCGAATAGGACGACGCTGCATCCATAAATAGACCCAATTTGGTGCTTATAGACCGACATTAAATTCATATCTCCCTATACCTGCGCAATGGCGATTCTGTTTTTTTTTTATTATTTCGAAAACTGATACCGATCTTACAACAAACTCGGGGAACTCGGCCGATGCGTGCCACTCTACCTTGCTACAGTGTATCAACGCGTCCCTTTTGCGCCACAGCATCGACGGAAGACCGTCAGGTACTGGTTTTCCGGGTTGTCACACCCTACCATATGCAGTTTACTGCAAGCTTTCCCAGCTCTAAGCGATGCGTTAACTACAAGGGCTTAAAAAAGGGGGATTTCGCCAACATGGACAAGGAGAATAATCCGACCTTGAACTACGAGGCACTGCAAAGGCACATATCGATATCTTCATAGCAATACGATGCCATAGATCAAAGAAGAATTAATCGTTTAATTTTTCATAGGGATTAATTAACTGAAATATTCTGAAATGAATGTATTGCCGAGCGGTTGCGAGTAAATAAAGAAGAAACTGTTATGTATGCAATCAAAAATTGTTCCAACATTCTTTCATTTCCATTTGCTGATAAAGGAAAACCAAAATAATCTAAAAAAATCTTTTTGTATTTCCGCTTTCTACAGAGTAAAAAACAGTCTGATCGTTTCATTTTATCTTTTTTTACAAAAAAAAACAAACCTTTTCTTGAAAATCGCATAATTATTATCCATCATTCCTGTTGGTATTGTTGTTGGCTCATGATCGAACTGATAGTCGATCCAGCCACAACGGAACCCATGGTAAATGATGTCGAAGGTCACTGCTGCCGATGATGATGATGATGATGATGATGATGTTATTGTTGCTGTTGTAACCTTTTTGTTGGTCTAGCTGAAAGTTTAGCAGCGGTGTTCCACTGCCAGATATACTCTATAAGGTCGTTATATTTAGATCTTGCTTCTGGTTTTCACCAGTCGAAGTAGCGAATGCAGACATCCCAAAAAGAGCATTCCGTGTTGAAAACGAACACTGAGTTTTTGCGAATGCCTTCGTTCTTAAAAATGCACCATCAACTCTGAGGCTTCACAGGAACTCTAGGTTCGAATTTATTAGAGATTTTGCCAAGATAACAAAACCTCTAACAAATCTAACCCAATAGCTTTCGCTTTTAGAACATCGAATTAGTCAGAGGAAAAGTACCCTGGAATCGAAAAAGAATTGTTAGCAGTCGTATGGGTTTGCAAGTTTTTCTGACAGTATCTTTATAAACTAAAAATCATGTTATACACAGACACAAACCTCAAACTTGTTGGTCAACATCTTCAAGTGATCGATCTTCAGACCGGACGTGTCATATCTAGATAGTGTTGTACACGGTGGGTGAAACATTTCCCTGGTGAACCGATTGCGAGACGATATATAAAGCCTTTCTAAAAGAATGAATAACTGTTTATTAGTCAACATAAAATTCCTAAATTTACCGTTCCGGGAGAGTGATAACGTTGTCCACTATAGTTCCGGGCTTGGAATTCTGCCTGCGATCTAAAAAGCGAGTGTTAATGCATTTGTTGACCACGACGAAGTCGAACAGAGGGTCTTGATCGGATGCAGCCGATCGATACACTTCGTTCAGTTTTTCCACAACATTTAACATCGTGTTCGAACACGTAATGCAGTTGACCTTCGCGGACGCCATCCCGGTTGAAGATGATTCGTTTCGGTTATTCTCTATACTCTCTAAGCTATTCGTTGAGCGCTTACTGAAATAATTGCAGATTTTTTCGCATTGCTAGGATGTGGCAAACATCGAGACCGATCGTAATCAAACCTTTGAGGAAAAACTTGACCTTTTACGGAATACCATCCAGTTTTCAGTTTATCTGGATGACGACCTTGGTTGCGACGGATATGAGCGTCTGCACATTACCACCCTTGGGTGGGATTGTTCTCCGAACGATGACCTGCGTGGGAACGGCACGATCGACGCAACACTTCTTCTTAATGGCAGTATACCGATCTGCGTTGTTGTTGGAGGCAACGCACATTATCAACTGGGGATCACTGTTTACAATCCAGCGCTCGGATGTACGCTCCAGTGTTATCATCTGGGATAATGACGATCTCACATTGTCGGATCTCGAACCGCATGCCCCTAACAGTCTGAATCCTACCAGTGATCCAACCGAATCGTACAAAGGATTGTTCCGAAAATGAGATGTCTAGTCCGTCTCACCGCCTTGAGTACCACTAGAAATATTTTCTAAACGCCCTATTTTTTAAACTTACGGTGCTGTTAAGGTGTCAAATGTCCTTGTTATAAGCAGCAGATAATGATATTCTAGTATATATGGAACTTGAAACACTGAAAATGTTGACCAGGTGCGTCAAGAATAAATCGTCCGTCCGATGTCCGTAATAAGTCCGTGGTATAACCACGGACTAATTACGGACATCGGACGGATGATTTTTTCTTGACGCACATGGTGAATATTTACAGTGTAGTAGGTTCTTGGTATACTAGAGCAAATGTATCAGCATAGGTGTCAGATATTAAACAGGCTGCACTGTATTGGAAAACTTCAAGTTTGCCAATGTTTATTTTTGATACTTGCTGCATTCTCATTGCTACATCCCACCAGCACAATTTTTTGTTGGAAGTTAGTATTCTCTCAAAACGAAGATTTAAACTATTTTAAATCTTAATTTGATGTCTACGGAAAACTATGTCTACCTTCAAAATTTCTTGGATTCCTGCCTGAATTTTTGAGGAAAATTTCAATTCACTACAAGAAGTTTTCATATATCCTTTCTTGCGTGCAGGTATCAACGATTAACTTAAATTGGTATAACTATGCTCATGTGTGTTCTTTAAAACTGAACTAAAAATTAAAAACCAATTCAATGACCACGAACTGTCGAAACTTTTTCCTAGCAATTGCAGCTCGTATACATGAATAACATCCCAGTCATGACATTATCATCCTGTATAGTCTCGGGTTTTCCTAGGAGATGTACTTGGGTTCATCGAACGGTTGGTTCTATAAAAAAAAGCTGCTCGATTATAATTTTCTCGATACAATTTTTATGGACATTCTTATTGGTATTAATGTGTCAACAGCAATAACACTCGCAATCAAAAATAAAATAATCGCAATGGATCAATGGTAGCAACAAATATTGAAATACAATATACAGCAGAGAAAGTTAGCAGACCAGCCGACTTATCGATCTCACGGACAAGAGTTTGCAGAGTCATTAATGTACAACATCATACTTATAAACTGGATTTGTTCTTCGGACAACATGTGATATTGTGTTTAGTTTGAGATCTGCATTTATATAAACTGTTTTATGATCGAAATTCCATTCCTCCGACCTTATTATTTGATTTCTTATCAGGTGCCGGTAACATCTCTCTACTCTACCGAAGACGATTATGGTGATTCCTCTCATCTGGACCATCCACCCCGTGAGATATACACATGAACGTTAACTGTATTGAGTCGGTCAAGAATGGCACGTTGGGAATCGATCGACTCGAGTTCGGGTTATAACTTCCGTTAGGAAGGAAAACTGCCTCACGTAGCGTTTTCCATTAGACGAACTATCGCATACAAATTTTACTTGGACTTTAGAACGAGAAAGTCACTCAAAGTCTTGTTTTCATTCGACACGGATACATGAATGCCTCGTAAGCTTATGAATCGTTTTTTACGGATTTCTTAGATATCTAAGATTTTTCAGATTATCTAGAACTGTGTATCATGTAACTTGCAGTAGGTTTTTGAATTCTTATTACAAAAACATTCACAATTAAAACTTCAGAATATATGAGATAACAAATGTTGAATCGACGAACCTCGACTTTCCATTCGATTTTCATTGAGAGTCACCTCACCTTAAGAGACAATTATCACTTCGTAAATGAGAACGAGACGTGCACAATGAACAAATGTTAATGTAATTTGCCTGATACTTGTAAAAATAATATACTCCGCATAACCATAACAACCCTGATCATCAATGCTTTTCCATACTCATGGAAATCGCTACAATGAGTACTTCGGTACAAAATAAACTCCTAAATCAGGTTCTGAGATATGCTGGTAGTAATTCCAATTGAATTTTGCAAAACTTATTATGGGTAGTGTGTTATAAGTACGAACAATTAAACAGCTGCACTACTTGTATCCCATGGGACTAGGACTTTAGTTGAATATCCACCTAGATATATTCATGCCCCCTAAAACAGGTTTGGTCATTGTTGGATACCTTCTAATTAATCACAGTTTTTAATTGTTTTCAGAATATTCGAATGGCTTTCCATAAAAGAAAAATAAAACAAACCGTATCACAATTTATCGGAACTGTAGTATTTTTCAGAGGTGTTTGAATCCATGAGCTTATAAACGGAATCATTTTTGTAATGTCAGGACTTCTTAACGCTTATTATATCGGCTTTCCGAGTCTGTCACCCAGTAACAAATGCAAATAAAAAAAACATTTGCAACCTTATCCGTGGAATGGATCTACAAATTTTTCATCGGAATTGAAACGGGGAATGTTTCGGAAGTGGACAGTTGGGAAGGCCTATAATTCGTTTCCTTTTTCGTTCTTCACAGAGCTGGTTGATACACGAGCTCATCCGGACAAATCTGTAAAAATAAACAAGTTGAATCAGATCAATCGACTGGAGTACCGTAGTAAGAACGATCGTCACGAATACTCCTACAGATTTCAAATTAACTACCTTACAGTAAGAGTCTATATATTTTAGAAACCTATAAGTTTTTTTTTCGAAGAACGGCAGCAATAAACTCCAATCCCAGAAGTAAAACAAAAATAAAACTTTTTGTAAATAAACTTGTTGCCAGAATCAGATAAATGCACGCAAAAATAAGACCACCTAACAAATCTAGTACATATAGCACATTATGAGTGCTGGCATAGAACTTTCTGGTACAGCAGTGATCCACGATTATTTTTAATTTTCTTCGGCTGTCCTACGTCCTTCTCTTTGGGTCCATGGTATAACTGTGATCAAATCCCCGACATTTGGCAAATTATCCATCGAAGGAAATAATAGCTGCAAGGAGGGGCCACTTTAATGTTAACTGCTTCAAAAAAGTCTTCACTGTGGGAAGCATTGCCAAAAAGACCCAATGTTAGTAACATATATATTTCTAGGTTTTCAACTATGGCCTGTTGTATGAAAAGAGTAGTAAAATGTTGTAAAAACATTTACAATAAAAATGCATGAGTTTCGAAAATCCTAACACAAACTTAAAGAACAAAGTCTGTGTTGAGTGAATTATAATTTTTTTATTGTCGAATGGCCTCTAAGTGATTCTTACAATCACTTAAGTGTTTTTTAGCAGTTTGGTTATAGTTTGATTTGTGAAATTGTTTGTTGAGTGTAGCCTTGAATCAGAAAATTAGAAAAAAAAATCGTACGTTGACAACATTTATTAACAACCCTATCAAATGGGACGAACTTGCAGCCCTGAGTAGACCCAATTCGGTACCCATACACCGATATTACATCCATATCCCTCGAAAGTTTCTGACTTAATTAAATACATTGTGTAACTATCCCTCGAAAGTTTCTGACTTAATTAAATACATTGTGTAACTTTTCGTGATAAGGCTTGCTTCATTTAGAATTGGAACAAACTTTTGCTCATATTGTGGCGCTCCTGGTGGACGGATTTGGAAGTTCTTGGCAACCACGTGTCGGGAATTTTGTCAGCTTCACGTTTGTATTTTTGACATTCCGCAAATCGACTGTACTTTGTAAACAATCAACATGGAAGCCGAAAGAAGGGAAAAAATTGTGCACAGTTATTTGGAAAATCCATTGTGGTCTGCATCTAGGCGAGGTCAACAGCTGAAATTGCCCAGAAATACCGTATGGCGCGTTATCAAACGGTATAAGGAAAAATTGACGACGATTCGGAAGCCTCAAGCCAATCGTCGGAGTGGACTGTCGACCGGAAACTGCGTGGTGAGATTTTGAAGACGATTAAGAGGAATCCCAATCTGTCGGACCGTGATTTGGCCAGAAAATTCGGTGCTGCCCATATGCGTATCGAGCTAGCAAACAGCCAATTCGGACCATAAAACAGAAAAGTGTGGCCAAAATCCGTGCTCGGAAGCTATACGACCAGGTGCTGACCAAGTTCGACGGGTGTCTTCTGATGGACGATGAAACCTATGTCAAGGCTGACTTCGGGCAAATCCCAGGTCAAAAATTTTACTTGGCAACGGCTCGGGGGGATGTTCCAGCCAAATTTAAATTTGTTTTTGCCAACAAATTTGCACGAAAATTCATGATTTGGCAGGGCATTTGCAGCTGTGGCAAAAAAACGAAAGTTTTCGTTACAAATTAGACAATGACGTCTGAACTATACCAAAAAAAGTGTCTCTAAAAACGAATTTTGCCGTTCATTCGATCCCACGACCATCCCGTAATGTTTTGGCCAGATTTGGCAAGCTGTCATTACAGCAAAGTCGTTCAAGAATGGTATACAGAGAAAGGGGTCCAGGTTGTTCCGAAAAACCTTAACCCACCCAACTGCCCCCAGTTCCGCCCTATTGAGAAATACTGGGCAATCATGAAAAGGAGACTCAAGGCAAAGGGAAAGGTTGTCAAAGACATCAATCAGATGAAGACCTGGTGGAATAAGATAGCTAAAACGATGGACGAAGAAGGTGTTCGCCGCCTAATCAGCCGTGTTACAGGAAAAAATCGAGAATTCCTTCGAAACCGTGACAAATAATTTTATCCTTATTTTTTCTTAAAAGTATGAATAAATCGCTACATTTGTATAAAAAAAGATCTTGAATTTAATAATAAATAACTGAAATACAGGCAATTGTTTTTGTTCCAATTCTATCTGAAGCAAGCTTTACATACTACCAGATGGCTTATTGAACATATCTAAGCACGTGTATAGCTAGTTCAATGTTGCTTCCAGCTCACATACTTTATGAGGTATAATAAAAAATGTAATCGATTTTTGCATATTAGACTGGGGACGTATACCCTATATGACACTCGTTCGCTGTATAGGGTGGTTCATACAAAGAGTTGATGATTGATACTCTCCAACACTCCTCCTCAATTTCCAACCCACAGTCTTCTAAGGCCAAGCGACTCGACAAAACGATTGTGTTTGGTAGCGGCAAGAAGCTTGGACAAAATATCAGCGATCATGGAATCCGTAGGGCAGTACTTCAAACTTATTTCTCCGCTGTCGCACATATCCCGGACAAAGTGTTGGCGCGTATTTATATTCTTAGAGTATTTACTCAAGCAGTCCGAGCTTGCAAAGCTTAAACAGCTCTAATTATCCTCATAAACCGTTGCTGGTCAATCTAGTCCCTCGTGGAAACTTCAACTGACGTTTTCCAGAAAAACTGTCAACCCTGAATTTTTGGTTCATATATCCATGGTAGAATTCATGGGTTCATGAAAAGTGCCCCATACACTTAGATCGAGCTAATGCTATATCAGGCTAAACAATGCATTAGGTCCTAAGTAACAATGAGAGACTCTCTTGTTTCGACGGCTATGTAAAAATTTTTTCAAGTATATATATATATACAGCAATTCCATGAAAAAAAGTTATACGATCTCTCAGAATTTTATAATATTCGGTAGGATTGTTCAACATCGAAAAATATTAGACCCGTATTTTTTTATTTCGTTATTAGACTGGACCTTTCTGCGTTAGACTGGTCCAAAAAATCGTGATTTTTCAAAATCTTCAATTTTCAAAAATTTATAACTCCTAAACCGTTTAACCGATTTTAGTCATTTTTGGCCATTGTATTGGTATTTTTTTGAATTTCCAAGCAAAAATACGAAACCTTTGAATATATCAATTTTTGTATGAAAAAAATACAAAACAAATAGTTTTTCTTGAATTTGACTGCGAGGGGCCTCAACGACTCCTTGTTTTAGTATTTTTAAATGAAAGAACATTCAATTTTACATAACATATAAAAAAATTGGAGATGTTCTGCGTGTCGTTTTGGAGATACAATTTTTTAAATAATAAATCATTACTCTTCATTTTATACATCACCCGCCTGTAGAAACGATGAAGATGCATGGTAGATTACCATGCGTCTCCATCCAATCAAACCTATGACTAATGAAATCTATGAGTAGGTCACAGAATGTCAAGTAAATATTATATAATATATAATATTTACTTGACATAATTATATAATATTATAGCAACTAAGACTAATGAGACTTTAGGTAGATATTGACAATTTGATTACCTAACATTCTTTTCGTTACACAGAGGGGCATTGGTATTATTATTTAAAAGAAGAACCGTTGATACGTATTGACTACCTACTGTAGATGTAGAATGTTTATCGACCTGTGAGATTGAATTGAATTGTTTCTCGGCTGTAGCGATCAGGTCTACTCGCTGACGGGAGGGAGTAGAGTGGAATTTCTAAAGCGGAGAAGCAGCAGAGTGAACAACATCTCTTTCATTTCATACTCGTCGCTCGCTTGCGTTATCTGTTATTCTGTTGCTTTCTCGCTTTAGAAATTCCGCTCTACTCGCTCCCGTCTGCAAATAGACCTTATCGCTACAGCCGAGAAACAATTCAATACCTATTGTAGTCTAGGCTGCAGTTCACTTCACTTGATCGTAGGTACAATATAAACATCATATAAAACACGGAAATTTATGTAAGAAGTTACCAGTTGAAAACAAAGTATCATATCAGAACAGTTATATCAAAGAATATCGTAAAATGAAACGTAAGTGTTCAATTTGTAGTGTTTGGGTGTTGAGTTCGTGTTCCAGAAAAATCAACGCAAAATTGTACGACCATGCTGTGGAAAAAAAGGTTAAAATTGATGAGAGTAGCTCTTTCATTTGTCAAAGTTGCTACAAGAAATTGTATAAGCACATTGATACCATGACCGAAGAACCCATTACAGGACCATCCAGTATAGGCACTACAGGTATGTTATATAAAAGTTCATATAATTCTGTTTTAATTTGAATTCTTCTCTTGCAATTGTTACTGGAACATTTTTATTTTTACATTCTTTTAGAATCGTGCGAAGCAACCAGTCACGAAACGATTGCCCTTGCAGGACCGTCCGGCATTGTTCCTTTTCCCTACCAAAGTAAATAATAAAATAGAAATTATTTGCATGATTTCCAATCAATCAATTTTTAATCAATAATTTGTTATATTTATTTACAGGCTCATTGGAAACAACCAGCTATGAATCGATCGGTACCACCAATAACACGTTTTTGTCTGACGATAATGAAATGCTAACACAGCTTAAGGATAAATTTAAGGAAACAAAAGATAGCAATGAGCGGTATAGGATTTTAACCACACTGCCCAAAAGTTGGTCTACATATAGGATTATGCAAGAGTTTGATGTTTCCCAATATATGGCCAACCAAGTGAAAGTATTACAACAACAGGAGGGAATAATGTCAGTGCCTAAAAAGAGGATTAGTAGAGCTTCGTTAGGAGAGGAAACGCTAATGCGTGTTCGTAATTTTTATAATAGCGACGATATAAGTCGTGTGCCCGGGAAAAAGGGATTATTTGATATCCAACAATGAAGAAGGTAGGATCTACATACAAAGAAGGTTAGTTTTATGCAATTTGCAAGAGGCGTACTCCATATTTAAAAATACTCATCCTGATATTAAGATTGGATTTTCGATGTTCGCCAGTAACCGTCCAAAACACTGCATTTTGGCAGGAACAAGTGGCACGCATACGGTGTGCGTTTGCATTTACCACCAAAACGTTAAATTGATTTTTAAAACACTCCAAAGTAAACAATTACTTCCAGATGGTGTTCAGTCCTACCATGATATGTTTTCAAAAATAATTTGTCAAAATCCAAATGAGCATTGCTGGCAGCAATGTTGCGAAAATTGTCCGGGAATGCAAATTTAGGCGGTAGAACTTATGACCATTCTTAATAACGGTCACGTTGAATCATTACAATTTAAACAATGGCGTCAAGCAGAAAGATGCAGTTTGGACTTAGTTGAAATGGACACACAAGAATTTATTGATACTTTTTAGAAAAATTACTCAATTTATTGCCACATAACTTTACAGCTGAGCGACAGGCAAACTATTTAAAACACGTGAAAAACAATTTAAAAGCTACTGAGTGTATCATAATCTGTGATTTTTCGGAGAATTATTCATTCGTTGTGCAGGATGCAGTTCAAGGCTTTCATTGGGCAAACGCTCAATGTACTATTCACCCTTGTGCTATTTATTTTAAAGATGAAGAATCAAATGATTTGAAATTTACCAGTTTTATTGCAATTGCTGATTTCACTAAACATAATCATGTCGCAGTGCGTCTTTTTTGACTCAATGCATAGCGTTCATAAAAAGTAAGTTATCAGGTTTAGAGAAAATTTATTTCTTCTCAGATGGATCTGGAAGCCAATACAAAAATAAAATGACCGCTTTTAATTTGTGCAACATGCAAAAGATTTTGGCATAGATGCCGAGTGGAATTTTTTCGCTACTTGTCATGGAAAGGGCCCTTGTGATGCTTTGGGAGGCGTATTGAAACGAAATGCTGCGAAAGCCAGTTTGCAAGATCATCACATAACAACGGCCGAAGAACTTTATTCATGGGCTATTTCTAAGCCAGACTCGAAAATACACTATCAATTTTTTTCGGAATCCGACTATAATAAAATGGAAAGAAAATTAAAAAATCGTTACACACGTGTGAAGCAAATTTCAGGGACTCAGTCATTCCATAGTTTTAAGCCTCAAAACGAAGAGTATATTATTGTGAAACAAAATTCATTTTCAACGGAAGAAAAATGTATAAAATTGTTATGAAAAAACTTAATAAATAAAAATAAATGTATAAAAGTGTTTTTCTTATTTTTTAACATGTTCATCATGTCGCGCGGCTTTAAAGTGTTTTTTTCTTGGAACTTACACTAAGCAAAAATATTTGAAATTTTAAAGCCTTATTTATTTGAAAAGGTAATCGTCAAAAAATAGCAATTGGTCTGTGTGGTTAACGGAAAGCCTTAAAGACTGATTCGAATGTTATACTAAGTTTGTAAGTAACTCATAGATTTCATTAGTCATAGGTTTGATTGGATGGAGACGCATGGTAATCTACCATGCATCTTCATCGTTTCTACAGGCGGGTGATGTATAAAATGAAGAGTAATGATTTATTATTTAAAAAATTGTATCTCCAAAACGACACGCAGAACATCTCCAATTTTTTGATATGTTATGTAAAATTGAATGCTCTTTCATTTAAAAATACTAAAACAAGGAGTCGTTGAGGCCCCTCGCAGTCAAATTCAAGAAAAACTATTTGTTTTGTATTTTTTTCATACAAAAATTGATATATTCAAAGGTTTCGTATTTTTGCTTGAAAATTCAAAAAAATACCAATACAATGGCCAAAAATGACTAAAATCGGTTAAACGGTTTAGGAGTTATAAATTTTTGAAAATTGAAGATTTTGAAAAATCACGATTTTTTGGACCAGTCTAACGCAGAAAGGTCCAGTCTAATAACGAAATAAAAAAATACGGGTCTAATATTTTTCGATGTTGAACAATCCTACCGAATATTATAAAATTCTGAAAGATCGTATAACTTTTTTTCATGGAATTGCTGGGGCCGTTTTGATTTTTTGAAAAGGACACTGAAATGAAACAATATTTGTACCAACTGTTCCATCTTACAATTCGACAATACGACTTCGCGTACCTGAAGGTATAAAATAGATCCTACAGCGATCCTTAGCCTCTTGTCCAGTCACCCATATCCCTACCTCCCCGACTGGGGTATGAGTAACCATAGGAAAGATCGGGTAACCAACCCCGGTGGGACCTTGGTCATATGCTGACAGGGAAGGGGGGGCTGCCTTCTTCAAAGGGTGCAGTCTATATGAGCGTCTGTTCTCCATGTTAGGAGCGGCTCAAAACAGCGTTTGTTCTGCATGTTATGAGCGGCTGATCATCGTCCTTGTGGCAGCTTGGGACTCTCTGCTGTGCACGATGGTCCCCCGATAAGACTGGGGGTTGGGGAGGGCCGCCCTTAAAAAGTCAAAGTTACAAATAATACAGAAGTTAATACGGACCGAAACAATCGGCAAAGACCTAGGTGACGAATTAAGGACTACGATTGGAAACTCGGAACATGGAACTGCAAATCGCTCTGCCTCGCTGGCTGCGATAGGATAATCTATGATGAACTTCAACCACGTTACTTCGAAGTCGTAGCACTGCTGGAGGTTTGCTGGTCAGGGCATAAGGTATAGAAAAGCGGGCATCGAACGGCTACTTTCTACCAGAGCTGTGCTAACACAAACGACTGAGCACCGGCTTTGTTGTGCTGGGCAAAATGCGTCAACGCGTGATTGTATGGTTTCCGATCAACGCTAGAATGAGCATGCTGAGAATCAATGGTCAATTCTTCAACTACAGCATCACCAACGTACACTATCCACACGACAGGAGACCCGATGACGAAAAAGAAGCGTTCTACGCGCAGCTAGAGCAAGTGTTTGATGTCTGCCCGCAGCGGGACGTAAAAACCGTCATTGGTGACATGAACGCACAGGTAGGACGGGAGGAAATGTACAGACCGGTAATAGGGCCTAACAGCCAGCATACCGTATCGAACGATAATGGCCAACGATGCTTCCCGTGGTTTAGTAGTTCGAAGTACCTTCTTCCCCCGTAAAGACATCCACAAAGCCACTTGGAGATCACCTGACCAACGAACAGAGAATCAAATCGACCATGTTCTTATCGGCGGGAAATTCTTCTCCGATATCATCAACGTTCGCACCTACCGCAGTGCGAATATAGACTCGGACCACTACCTAGTTGCAGTATGTATGGGCTCAAAACTCTCGACGGCGTACAACACGCGTCGAATTCAAACGCCACGACCTAACATTGAGCTACTACGGAAAACCGGAGTTGCCCAGGAATACGCGTAACAGCTAGAAGCAGCCCTACCAACGGAAGAGCAGTTCGGCGCTGCTACTCTTGAGGATGGCAGCAGAGATATTCGAACCACCATTTTTAGCACTGCATTAGTGACACTTGGTACTTCTGCACCGAATTGAAAAAAAACTGGTTTGATGGCGAATGCAAGCAGTTAGTAGAGGAGAAGAATGCAGCACGGGCGAGAATGCTGCAACACCGTACGAGAGCGAATTTGAAACGGTATAGACAGGCACGGAACAGACAAAATTCCATTCTTCGCAGTTAAAAGCGCCAGAGGGAAGATCGAGACCACGAAGAAATGGAAGCACTGTACCATGCCAACAACACACGCAAATTCTTTGAGAAGTTGAACAACTCGCGCAAAGGCTACGTACCACAAGCTGATACGTGCAGAGACCTGGATGGCAACCTTATCACAGGAGAGTGTGAGGTGATTCAAAGGTGGAAGCAGTACTTCGACGAGCACCTGAACGGTAACCTTTCAGTGAACGAAAGTGGCTCGGTAATAAATCTAGCAACACGCACAGAAGATGACAGGAACTCGACCCCAACCCTTCAGGAAGTTGAGGAGGAAATTGGTCGGTTGAAAAACAACAAAGTTGCTGGTGTTGACTAACTCCCAAGCGAGCTATTGAAATACGGTGGTGAAGCACTGGCCAGAGCGCTGCACTGGGTAACTACCAAGATTTGGGAGGAGGGATGTTTACCGGAGGATAAGATGGAGGGAATAGTGTGACCCATCTATAAAAAGGGCGACAAGCTGGATTGCTGCAATTATCGTGCGATCACGCTACTGCGCGCTGCCTTCAAGATGCTCTCCCAAATAATATGCTGCCGCTTGTCACCAATTGCAAAGGAGTTCGTGGGGCAATACCAAGCGGGATTCATGGGTGCCCGCGCTACTACGGACCAGATTTTCGCGATTCGGCTAGTGCTGCAGACATGTCGCGAATACAACGTGCCCACACATCATCTTTTCATCAATTTCAAATCAGCGTATGATACAATCGATCGAGACCAGCTATGGCAAATCATGCACGAATATGGATTTCCGGAAAAACTGACGCGGTTGATCAAAGCAACGATGGATCGGGTGATGTGTGTCGTCCGAGTATCAGGGACGCTATCGAGTCCCTCGAATCTCGCAGAGGGTTACGGCAAGGTGATGGATTGTCGTGCTTGTTGTTTAACATTGCACTGGAGGATTCGAAAAGCTGGGATAGACACGAGTGGCATGATCTTCAGGAAGTCTGTCCAACTATTTGGCTTCGCCGACGACGTTGATATCGTAGCACGTAACTTCGAGACGATGGCGGAAACGTACATCAGACTTAAGGCTAAAGCTGGTAGGATTGGGCTTGTGATTAATGGGTTGAAAACAAAATACATGAACGGAAGAGGCTCACGAGAAGACAATGTTAGCCTCCTAGCACGAGTTCAGATCGACGGTGATGAAATCGAAGTAGTAAACGAATTCGTGGGCTCATTGGCGACCGCCGAAAACGACACCAGCAGAGAAATAAAAAGGCGCATTATGGCTGGCAAATGTGCCTACTTTGGACTCTGAAGGACGCTAAGATCGAACAAAGTTCGCCGAACCACAAACTTGACCATCTATAAGACATTAATTAGACCGGTAGTTCTCTACGGTCACGAATCATGGACATTGCTAGTGGAGGACCAACGTGCCCTTAGAGTCTTTGAACGGAAGGTACTGCGTACCATCTACGGTGGAGTGCAGATGGAAGACGGAACGTGGAGGAGGCGAATGAACCATGAATTGCACCAGTTGCTGGGAGAACATCCCATCGTACACATCGCAAAAATCGGTCGACTACGATAGGCTGGGCATGTCGTAAGAATGTCGGACGACAGCCCTGTGAAAATGGTTCTCGGAAACGAACCGACAGGTACAAGAAGAAGTGGCGCGCAACGAGCAAGGTGGATCGATCAAGTAGAAGGCGACCTGCAGACCCTCCGCAGACAGCAAGGCTGGCGAGTGACCGCCATGGACCGAATAGACTGGAGACAACTTCTGTGTACAGCAGACGCCACGCCGGCCTTAGCCTGATTGGAAAGGTAAGGTAAGTTTAACCTGTATGTTTACTATAAGTTTCTTTTATCAGTGTATGTGTATTTTTTTTCCTTTTTCAAAAAATGTTCAGGTCAAAAGAAAACCATAAATTGTATTCACAGCAACACAAAATTTAATATACATCAACGTAATTGATGCTAACGTATTGAAAACAGATGTCAACAAGGAAATACGATGCACAATAACATCCACTGGATGGAACATTTAATTGCTTTACAAATTACATCAGGACAAAATCATTGTTGCATGAATGTTGTTCGCAACGTTTCGGAATTCCTGAAGCAAAGTCCTTTTTTTGGTTCAAGACAGGCTCAAGCTGTAAAGTTTATTATTAATAATTAGCATGAATTGGTAATTATTTCCATACTCACAATTTAGTGCCAAAACAATTCTAGGTGTGAACAATCAATTGTCTTACGGTTTAGCTTTAATATATAGGTTTAGTCTGTAAATTCATTAGTTATAAGGTATTTCGTAAGTAAATATAAGAAAAAAGATGTAAACATAGGCTTAAAAAATTTACTGAAGGCAAATTACAACTTCCTCACTTGAATATTTCAAAGACAAATCAATTCAAAGCAAGACTAACACAATAGGCCTATGCATGCTATCTACCTCTACAGCTAGCTCTTTGTACCGGTTGGGTGATAATATTTGGCTCATTTGTTCGTGGGGCTTGCACGCAACATCCTCTCCCTCATATCGCCTCAGCTTTTGCTTCGGCGTCATATTCCGTTTCCACATCTAGCAATGCAAGCTTGACGACAGGTCTCCGTAGTACACCAGTCGAAGTCGCCACTTTAGCTTGTCGCACCGTCCCATCCTTTCCTGGATACGTACGCACTACCCGACCTCTCAACCACCTATTCCTAACCTTCTCATCCACTATGACTACCAACTATGACTCACCCTCTTTCACTGGCCGGACATTTTGGAACCACTTAGTCCTCCTTGTGATGGTCGGCAAGTATTCGGTGATCCATCTGCGCCAGATGTGATCTAAAGTGTACTGCAGCAAATTCCAACTGCTCCTCAGTGACTCACCTTCGCTGATTGGATTTTTCACAGGTTGCCGTACTCCGGTGGAACTTAACATCAGGAAATTGTTTGGGGATATCGCTTCTTGGTCTGATGCCTCCAGGGAAACGAAGGTCAAAGGCCGTGAGTTAATCATTTTCTCGGCTTCGGCAAAGAGTGTTGCCAACGTTTCGTCATCCAGTTTACGTTCCGATGGAATTGCTCCAAGAGCTGATTTAATGGACCGAACCATCCGTTCCCAGCAGCCTCCCATATGTGGCGCTGAGGGTGGATTAAACTTCCACAGCGTGTTTGTGTCCGTGAACGTACTACTTAGCTCCGTGGTGATTTCTCTATTTCTTTGAACAACTCCCGGCTGAGTCCGACGAAATTGGTCCCGTTATCGGAATAAATTTCTAGTGAAGCCCCAGGTCGAGCAATGCACCTTTGCATTGCCTTTTTGCAAGAATCGGCAGGTTTCTTGCTACCTCAATGTGAATGGCTCTTATTGTTAGGCACGTGAACACTACTCCCCAACGTTTAGCTGCGCTTCGTCCAAGCTTAACCAAGTACGGCCCGAAATAATCGCCTCCGACGAAACTAAAGGCACAAACATACGCCGTCAATCTTACTGTCGGTAACGGTCTCATCTTCAACGCCACTGGAACAGACTTGTATACTCGGCACCACATACATCGAGTTTTCGATTTACGTACTCGTGTCCTCAACTGAGATATATAAAACCTTTGGCGTACTTCGTTTACCACCGTTTTATCGTTAGCATGGCGAAATTCACGGTGGTACCAATCAACAAGAAGCTCCGTCACTTGATGTTCTCGTGGCAGTATTATCGGGTACCTAGTGTCGATTGGTAAATACTCTGCGGCTCCGATCCGACTGTCTACTCGGGGAATGCCATCGTCATCCAGCATCGGTGGCAGCTTCCCATTTTTACTCGAACGCTCCAGTAGCTTCTGTGCAGTTCCTGTTTCCATGTTACGCTTCATGACAGCTACTTCATCTGGATAAGCTTCAGACTGTACTAGCTTCCACAAAGTCAATTCTGCCTTCTGCAGCTCTTCTCGGCTTAACTCCTTGGCTGTTTCTCGAACCCCACTCTTAGAAGCTTTATGGAGGTTATCGATGAATCGAGTACATACGCAACGCATCGTTTTAAACGCTCAAATTTAGAGAACCATTCGAATTCCACCATCGGTTTGATGACATGTGAACAGACATAGGCTGGTCGGAGTTCCTCGTCCGTTCCTTCTACGTTTTCGTCCGCCCATATTCCAACATGATCGTACAAAAATGCAGGGCCTCGATATCACCGGCTTTCTCTATCTATTGATGGACCTCTTCCCCACTTTGTTGCTTCGTCTGCAACGTTGGTTCTCGTTCCGATCCATTTCCATTCATCTATCGTTGATAAACTTAGGATTTCGTTTACTCTGAAGGCGACAAATTGGCAGTACCGTCGTAACTTGGATTTTATCCACGCAACTACCGTTGTAGATTCACTCCAGAAGAACGGAATGCTGATCCTCGATAGTTTTCCTGAGACGAGCTCCTATCAAAGGCGCCATTAGCTCCAGCCGCGGCATCGAAAGTGGTTGTAAAGGTGCCACTTTGGTTTTGGATGAGACAAGAGTACACCGAACTTCTCCCCTATCGACGATTCGGAAGTATGCGACGGCGGCAAATGCTAGTTCACTCGCATCGACGAAGATGTGTGGTTGAAGCGAATCGTTGCTGATTGGATCGTATCCTGGAAAGTAGCAACGATAGATCTTTACTTTGGTCATCTCTCGTAGTACCTTCAACCATTGATCCCAGCGGTCGAATAACTCAGATGGAATCTTTTCATCCCAAGCTATGTTCTCCCTCCACGTATCTTGAACTATCACTTTCCCTTGAATGATAAAGGCAGAAACTAGTCCAAAGGAATCATAAAGATTCATCACCACGCTCAGTAGCTCTCGTTTACTCGGAATAACTTCACCTTCTATTAGCTGTCAGAGCTCTTTGCGTAAGCAATGATCATATGAGAATACATCGTCTTCTGGTGACCAAATCATTCCAAGCAACCACTCGAACTTGCAATCTTTGCCGACTGCAAATTGCTTGACCGCAGCTGGATTGGCCTCTCCAATGCGCTCGAGGACTGCCAGTCTGTTTGACATCCAGTTACTAATGAAGAAATCAGCTTTTCCGTGCACCGTGGAAACTTCTGTGGCTATCTGAACCGCTTCGTCGATGGTGTCGACACTGACGAGATAGTCGTCGACGAAATGTTTGTGTTTAATTGCCGCTGCCGCCTTCGGGTACATTTTCTCGTGTTCTGTTGCATTCAAGTTTTTCACGACCTGTGATTGAACTGGTGAGCAAGTTGCTCCAAAAATGGCTACGTCAGTAACCATCACCTTGATGGGATGGTCTGGAAAATCTCTCCATATCGAATGATAATCTGCATTAACATCTCCATGATATCCGCTGATATTGCTACTTCGCGTTCGCGGAACTGAAACAGCACAGCCAGCAACGAAGTCAGAAGGTCTGGTCCTTTCAGTAGTTGATCGTTCAATGAAATGCCGTCTACCTTAGCCACCGCATCCCAGATGAGACGAACCTTGCCAGGTTTATTCGGATTCATCACAATACCAAGAGGCAAAAACCATGTCGTCGCAGATCAAATTTCTTCAATTTTTCCTTGGTTGCTTCGTGCTCGTATCCTTCCATCTGGAACTCTACAATCTGCTTACGGACGGTTTCATACAATGCTGGGTACTTTTGTAGTCGTTTTTCTAAACATTTCAATCGCTTTTCCGCCATGCGCCGGCTGTCCGGTAGCTCGATGTAGTCATGGTTCCACAGTAAACCTGTTTCGAACTTTCCACTTTCAGTCCTTGTTGTAGTGTCTTCCAAAATTTTTCGTGCACGCTCCTCTTCGGTACTTTCCAAATTCGGTACTAACGCAATCCCGAGACTTTCCAGGGAGAAAAACTCTCGCACGTATTCGTGTAGATCGGCGCTCGCAGTTTGAGCACAAATATGCATCTGCTGATGCTGTAGCTGGTCTCCACCTCGAATGCTGCCATAGACTGCCCAGCCAATACGAGTCTTTGTGGCTCTTGGCTCTTGTGAATGGCCTTCCCGCAGTTTGAGTGTTGCAAGGAGATGTGAATTGTTGAGTCCGATCAATATTCCTGGAGTAGCTGACTTGAAGCTCTTTACAGGCAGCTTTCTAAGGTGTTTGTACCGATCTGTCATCTCGTCAAAGTTCAAAGATTGTTCCGGTAATCCCAGGCCATTCACGGGGAACGCACCTCCAAGTTTGAAACGCTTGCTGCTACCTTGTGCCGAAATCTCCATCTGCACCACCCGTGCGTCTGATATCGTTTTATTGATGCCACTTGTCCACTGTATGCAGAGTGGCTCGGATTGTCCATCCAGACCCAGAGTATCGGTGACTGTACGATCGACTAACGTTACTGACGATCCGTCGTCAAGAAAGGTGTGACATGTGCATTTCACATGTCATCAATTCCTAGAAGACCACACTCGTGGCACCCCATGAACAACCTTAACATGCTATCGAACTGCTTATGCAGCTTGTGCATACGAGCGCATGAAGTGGTTCGATGACTTCAAATAATGCCTACTAATCCTGACTCGATTCCCAAAAGGATCATGTTTCTATTTCACTGTCGTCAAGACACTTTCGGCGCGTCGTTACCAAGACACGCTCCGGGTAGTTAGCCTTCTCCATTGTACGTAGTTTCTCTCTCTTCACTCTCTCGAGTTCCGTCATCGATCGACCGATTCGATCACCAATCGTTTATTGGTGATAATTTACATGGTTGCTTATATACATATGCTAGCTTCAAGTGTCTCGGTAGGAAACTTGTACCCGAAAAATATTTGAATAAAACATTCTTGTCTTAAACTTTAAACGAGCAAGTCGTTTATTAGAAAGAAAGCCAGGTGCTGAGATCCGATGCTAGATGCTAAGACGTGAGTCCCTTGAACTTTGAACACTCACCAACTTCATGATTTTGTCCATTACACACGGGACATTTCTTGACTTCCTCTGTTTTCTTAGTGTTTGCTACTCGCTCCTTCCTTTCCGTATGTTCATCACCACTGGTTACCACCTTTATCTGGTCTACAAGTTCCAACTCCCGTTTTCTGCGCATTTAAATGTCCTGTCGATGATGAACTTCTATCTCGTTCATTTTCCGGAGATTACCCGTTTCGCTTTGCCACCGGTCGTAAGGTAAAACTGCCCTGCGCAGTAGTTTCGGTACTGTTTCAGTGTGTGACACGACAGGCTTAGGTTCGTCCAGAATATTCCGCAACGGTTGAACCGTAAGACAATTGAGAAACGGTTGAACCGTAAGACAATATGCAAATAATTACCAATTCAAGCTAATTATTAATAATAAACTTTACAGCTTGAGCCTGTCTTGACCAAAAAAAGAACTTTGCTTCAGGAATCCCGAAACGTTGCGAACATATTCTCAAGAATTTAGTGCCCAAACAATTCTAGGTGCGAACAATCAATTGTCTTACGGTTTAGCATTAATATTTAGGTTTAGTCTGTAAATTCATTAGTTATGAGGTATTTCGTAAGTAAATATAAGAAAAGGGATATAAACATAAGCTTACAAAATTCACTGAAGGCAAATTACAACTTCCTCACTTGAATATTTCAAAGACAATTAAATTCAAAGCAAGACTAACACAATAGGCCTATGCATGCTATCTACCTCTACAGCTAGCTCTTTGTACCGGTTGGGTGATAATATTTGGCTCATTTGTTCGAGGGGCTTGCACGCAACAAATGTTATAATCACATATCGAAAATATAAATATTACACGAAAACCAATGCACATAAAGGACACCGCAATAAATAAATAAAATATTACACGATTTTGATGCTTCATCGCCTTTCGTTGTTATGTAAAATTGAATCTCGCAACACTGCCAGATTTGGTCTTGTTTATTTTTTCTTCTTCGGCTGATTTCTTTTCAAAACAAAATCAACCGTTACGGTTGTGATACCGTTGTTTCCGAAAGCTAACCTTTTTGAACCGTGTATTTTGTGAATTAGCCGTGGACAGATGATTACGAAATGGTGGAAAGTGAAAGCCCTCTGCCATCCATCCCTCTGATAGGAACAGATATGTATCTACAATCGGTACGGATAGAATCCGTGTATCTGGAAATTTTATACATCAGCAATTTTCATTCAAGACAGAACAATAACTCCAAGGTACGTTTCGTCAAGTGGGGAATCGCCTGTGTCACCTGAATCGATACCCTCTACCGGAGAACCAATGTTATGCTCGGAAGCGGATGCAATCGTTCTGACACTGCAGATCGGTTCAAGGCGATTTAGATTTGCACAAGATGAAGGTGAAACGAGAAATATCTTCGTCTGAGTATGAGTCGGATGCGAGTTTGACAGAAGACTTCAACATATGCGATGGTGCGGAATATGGATAACAAATTTCGATCATTTGAGCTATGGAAGAAGTATAGGAAATAATCGTGGAGGTAAACAAGGCGAAAGCAATGCAAACAACCTGCATGATCTGGGAGAAGAAGTTGTGCATTATCTTCGCTTGCAAGTGGAGTTAGTGAAATGCCAGGTTCTGGCGAGGGTGACGATGGTGACGACCGCAAGAAAGAAGAGTTTCCACTTCCGTTCAATATTAAGGTCGAAAAGATTAGAACGAGAAGAAAAAGAACGATGAATCGACGGCTTCGGAGAATATCTTAGTGAAAAAATGGCATATCCGCCACTAACGAAAACGCATTTAAGTTCAAATAATAATAAAAGAACATTTTGTTTCAATTGCCGCTGTAACTATTTTTTTTAAACTTTATTGAATAAAAATCGAAAATTTCTACGTTGTCTCGTTTGCATCACCCAAATTACATCGATAAACAGTGCATCATTTTATTGTGTACATCGAGACAACCTAGTATTACACAACCGATGGAATGACCTATGTGCATCTGATTCTGTGTAATATTCAACAACATTATTAGCTTTGTAGTTATAAGTGTTTAGACAATATAGAATTTGAAATTAATGTTTTATGTTAACCATAATTTAAATTCCCACCCTTCTTCTCATCCGTAATTTGTAATTCTTATAACCCTGGGAAGGCCGCGAGTAATCGGTTCCATCCCCTTAACTTTAGTCTTAAGATAAATGATTTATAAAACTATGAAAACTGGCTCAGTAAAGTTGATTTTATTGAACCTGAACAAATATATGATTATTAAAAAAAATCAGTGGGGTTGTGATCAAGACACAACCGGTTGACGTAGACTACGTTACACCAAATGATGCATTATAATGTCAGGGAAATTCGGTGTGGCTATTATTAGCGTTCAAAGGGTTTCAATTATTCGTGCCGGTCGCTTACTCTTACCAATAGAAGCAGTTTAAGTCACAATATGACAGGTGCGGCTCTTATGGGACATTAGACCAGCGTTTTGAAGCCAGTATGTAAGAAAATTCTATTGTACGCTCTTGAGATATTATTTGATGGCCCTGAAAAGGGCCGTTTGGGTTTATGAAGTCAGTGCGTGGGAAAATTCTCTTGTACACTCTTTATAACTCTTTGGTAGCCCTGAAAAGGGCCTTTTGGTTCAAATGATGACACGGCCACGGTTGCACGTTTTACGATGGACTATCTTTAAGGCCTAGGAGATAGTTGAGAATCTGTTAGGGAATATAAAATTATTAAATTAATGATAGTTTTGCTCATTCTTATAATCAAATCGCTTGACATTACTAAATGTTCATGCGTCGAAAATCAAAATCGTTGAACGGTGGTTCAAGAAAAATGCATAATATTGCTGGCATTGCAAACGGACGTCACGAACGAAGGTTAAAGTGGCAGAATCTTCATCACGACTAGTTGTTTGATCACAGTTCAAAGCCAAGTCGAGATAAAGGTACTTCTTCATGATATCAATGAAGAGAAGTTTCTCTGACTTTGGAGCAATGATGTTAAAATTGCCAGTCACAATAACTGGCATACCTTTTCTGATGTATTTCACCAGGTTGCGTGCAATAAAATATTTAATCTGTTTGATTGTGAGACCTGGAAAAAACATATATAAAGTGTTGAACAATATATCAAACAAACAAACAAACAAAGAAATATAATTCTAAATCACACATGGTGAAATGAAAATCGAAAAGAGCAACGTGGCTGCAACGTAGATTATATGACGCACAAACCGAACGAAATATTAATTTAATTCTTATATAAACAACTCTCTGAACTGAATTGGTTGTCCTCAAAAAGACAGATTATCAATTTCTGGATTGCGCTAACCAGCTGGGTAAAATTTTTACCGACGTCTCGCCCTCCATGGAGGCGTTTTTGCAGTTGCGGCGAACGAATAAGTACCTTGATATTAGGCGCACAAACCGAGCGAAACAAAAGTTGAATTCTTGTATAGACAACTCTTTTAATTAAAGTGATTGTCCTCAAAAGGACAGATTATCAATTTATGGATTGCGGGTAAAATTTTTACTGACCGCTTGCCGTCCATCGAGCACCGAACTAAATTTAAGATTAGTTCTTTAATAAACAACTCTTTTATTTTAATTTATTGTCCTCAAAAGGACAGATTATTTCCACCTACTGCTGCTCGCCCCTAAGGACGCTTTCCCCCAAACAGCAGCGTTTTCGAAGTCGCGGCGAAACAATTGCCTCGATGAGGTAAGATGACGGCTTGCACAAACCGACGCGATTGTACGCCCCCATATCCGCCATTTTACCTCATCGCGACGATCGCTGTTTGGGAGAGCCTTAGTACATATCACCACCAGCTGCTACGCAACCACCAGCTGCCTCTGCGACCAGCTCCGCTGCCGGACGAATGAAGCAGCTGCCTGCAACCAGCGACCAGCTATCAGCGACCAGCTCCGCACAGCTTGAATGCTGCCAAACGACTGAGGCAAAATTTTCCTAAGTGTTCGTTTTACACCGTTCTCAGCTGCATGCGAGACGTACATGGAGCGACGAATGACATGATTGATCTCTCTCTAATACAAAGAAGAAGAAGAAGTTGCAAGACGTTCCTTGCTTCGATTTGAAATCTGTGATACGAAATTTGGTAAATTTACTCTGCAAAATGACATTATAAGAGATCACTTTATATTTGCATTATTTTCAATAGTTTACTATTGTTTGAGAATAATGTTTGACAATTGAACTGGAGCTCGGTAAAATTTCCGACAGATTTAAGAAGAAATCATGGAAATCTATCGTGGATGTTTTGAGTTATTCGCGTACAAAACGTACGGTTTTTCGTGACGGTCGCAAAATTTTAGATTTTCATTTTACACCCTACCCTTGCCGTAAGACGTAGTCTACGTCAAAAAAATAATTAAGGAAATCGAAAATTACGCGGAAGTGAACAATTGTAAATTGATTAATAATGTCTCAATTGCTTTGAAATAAATCGGTCATCCTACTAGCAACATGACTTTGTTGATTATCGCTGAAATAATGAAATATTTGGTACATAGGCCGAATGAAGGAGCTAGGCTAACATTACATCCCGTTTCCCTACCATCAAGCACCACTTTTCGGCTCGTTACTCACACATTCGCATACGTTATCGGGCCTGTCGCCGGCTTAACCGAAGAGAACTTTTCATTCTGTATTCTACTCTGTAAAAATGAAGTTAATAAAACTGTACTTTTTTTTTTGCCTTAACCAAAATAACACCGCGTTTTTGCTACCGAAAGAAAACTGTTTTCCAACGGTTGTGTCTATCCGCCCACAGCCTATGGATTGAAAACACCAAGCCAACCAAAAAGCACGTATATTGAAGGGTGTTTTTTCTTATTTACAAACCTATATGTAAGTAAACAAATCGTATAGAATGCAAAATTATGGCTTAAGCGTGCAAAAGTGGAGGCCATATGCGGGCAAACTCCATTGTTTTCTTAAACGAGTTGATTTGATATCGTAATGTTGGCTTCGAAAATATGGCGGCACGTCAGCTACCTGATATAAACAGGATCAGCTGCTGTCACTTTGAATAAACCCTGCTCTGAAATATCAGTTTGATCTTGAGAAAGGGTGTTGTCATGCTGTGGTTTAGCTAGCTGTCTTTTGTAGTGTGTTTTGGGGTTAGTAAGGGAAGGTCCATTAATTACGTCACCCAGTAGGGGGGGAGGGGGGGTTTGAGAAAACGTGACGATCCATACAAAAAAAATTGAAGGTCCATACAAAAAACGTGACAAGGGGGGGGGGGGGGGTTATAAAAAGTCAATTTTTGCGTGACGTAATTAATGGACGTTCCCTAAGGTCTAAGTCTGTTTTTGGTTCTTGACCGTTATTCAAGCAAGTATTCCGGTAATTGAAAAGAAAATTGTTCACTTTATCATCAATGTTCAATGTTTGCAACTGTGGGTCAAGCAAATACTTTAAATACTTCCTTAGTAAGCCGGCCATACTTTCCGCTTGTCCGTTGCTTTGACGGTTAACCGGGGGCTTTTCAATACATTTATACCTTGATTCTCGAGAAACCTGATGAAAGAAGATAAAAGGTTGTCCTCCGTCGTTAACAACAACATCTGGCAATCCAAATCATCCAATTAGAGCAGTAATTTTTTTTAACAGCTTCTTGTTTTCAGTTCCATGCGAAATTAGCTCCAATTCTAACAATTAGTCCACTATGATTACAAATACTTTTTGTTGGAAATAAAAGATATCAGCAAGCAAACGACTGAAAAGGCGTGCAATGGGAATCCAAGAATGTTGTCCCTCAGGATTAGGCACAATGGATATTTCTATGCAGGTACGACAGGATTAGATGTAATTTTTAATGTCCTTGTTTAAACCGAACTTATAGACGCTTCTCCGGGCAAGTTGTTTCAATTTTGAAATACCTGTGTGATTTTTATGCACCATTGTGAGAATGTCCTTTTGCAAAGCTTTTGGAATAATCGCACTGTTCACACTGTTCTTGAAATTCTCGCCAACCCTTTCTGTCCAGCCATTCAAAATGATACCTGTTGCAGAAATGTATTTTGTAGAAGGACGGCATTTTGGTAGAAGGACGGCATTCGATGTTGAAATAATATTTGGAAAGTTCCACGACATAGCGCTATAGTCTGATGTAGAAGGAGATGTTCGCTCATCACCATGAGGCACCAACAGTGCACATTAATGTTTTTGGCTAGAATGAAAGATATGAAGAGAAGGTGTTGAAAGTTCCGTCAGTGTGCGGCGGGTAGGAAATAGAACAGATGTTTTTATTAAGGAAGTTGAGCGAAAAGGGCATGTGTACAGTCGTACTCGAACCAAAGCCATCCATTTTTGCCTAACATCCCACTGCGGTGTAGGTCGAAGTACGAAATAAGTCCGCCACTTCAACAGGCCTCCTGCTACATCATAATCGTTACTCCACGCACGGAGAACACATAAAATTAATGTATAGTCTGGTTATATACATAGACTTACGACCTTCTTTACCAGAAATACTTATGAGTGGTTTGTGGTCGGCGAACACTGTAAATTTCTGCCCGTACTGAAATTTATGAAATTATATTGTGATGAAGTGATGAAATTTGTCAAAAGCATATAGTTTCCCATCAACATGAGAGGCGCTACACTCAGTAAATCATCCGTATGATTTTCATACAATCGGCACTATGAACCACAAAGCAAGGGTTCAAGACTCACTGCATACGGACTCGTATGAAAAGATTATTGTTGCATTGATCGAGAAAAAACATGCCACTTATACAATTTCAATTGACATCACTTATCAAGCGGGTACCGGCTCGTGGGATTGTGGCTCGTCTCTGGATCCGCCGAGGTTCGTGGTCCGAGTCCCCATTGCATTTTTTTTTCTTTGATAAAAATTTTAATACGATCTAATGGACTTCTTTCCATGAGACAATCGTATGAAATTTGCAGTATTACCTTCTGGCAAATTTACCCACGTTATTCCTGTGAATTCCTCTCGATTCGGCCGCTCAGTGTAGGAGTGGACCGTAATTTATTTTAAGAACGGATAGAAATGAAGAGAAAGTATTGATAGTTCCGTGTAGGATAACGGCAGGCTTTGAAATTGAAAGATACAAGTTGAAAACCAGCGGAGGGCATTTGAACGGTAGTATCTGATCGGACACATAATCTTTTACCAAACTAAATGTCGTCAAGATAACCAAATACCAAAAGTGTACCCTTTAAAATGTGGTCCATAACCTTTTGAAAAGTGGAGGCGCTGGATGAGGCACCTTGCGGCAATCTTGTATAAGTGTAGAGGACTTTAATAGTATTGATCAACATGAATTTCTGAGATCTTTAGGATAACTTCAATTGTGTGTAAGCTCCAGCAAGGTCTAATGAGCAAAAACTTTTGCTCTTGCTAATGATGCAAAAATACTCTTAGCATTTGGCAAAGGATAAGTGTTGGCAACTATCATCTTGTTTATTGAAACGTTGCAGTACTAACCGAATGTTCTTGTTTTACTACCTCAACAACGAGCGAAGCTTACTCACATGCTTCAATAGGCCTTATCACACCCTCTTTCTCTAAACAATCATGGTGATCAACAACTTTTGTCTAAGCCTCAAAGGTACTTGATAGGCTTTTTTGAAAATTGGTCTGTCTTCTGTCTTCCTTCAGAATTAAGTTCCTTACAAACCCAATTATAGGATCATGAAAACATTTTGCAAAATTTGACAAAATTTACTTTTCTCATCTTCAACAATGCCTCTTCAAGATCTGATTTATTCGCGCGCACGCCATTGTGGAAAGAACAAGTCGACCGTGATACTGCCAAATACCTCCAGTTTAGCTCCATAAACGACTGCCAAACGATTGCCTTACAGTTCCATTCTCAAATGCCCAAAAAGGCGTCTATAATCATGTTCATCAACCACAATATCAGCCGAACCGCAATCAATTTCGATACGCAAATTTCAGCTTTCAACACATGCCCCTATAAAACATGGCTCGTTCATACGTTTTATGGAAAAGATTTTCAAACAGTTTTCTTCCGACTCAGATCCAGTGTCTTTAAGATCCTCCCTTAAGGAAACCCTCCCCTGAATTTGAAAAATATGAAAGCCACATATTCGTAGAATATATGTGTAGAAGGATTTTTTGATACAATGAATATTTATTGAAGGGCAGCATCTCGAACACAGCTGTCTCACGTGCGCAGCGCTTGCGCTAAAAACTTTGAACGCGTTTTTCTTGAAACCATGTTTTTCAATCTAACTTCAAGCCCCAATCTAACTATTAATCCGATTCCCTCCATCAAATAACTGTTTGAAAGGTTATAATTTGTTATACGGCTTGAACTAAAAATTGGCATTAATAATTAATTATTTATATTTTTTGAACACGGTTCAAATAATAAAATGCGAACAATTGAACTTTTCAGTTCAAATGATCACTTTGCAATGAGTTTAAGTTTGAATTGTCTGAAATTTTGTTCAAGCAGTAGAAAATTTCATTATCTTTCAGAAATGATAATCTTTCTGAAAAAAATAGATTTGATTTCTGTCCACTACAAGAGGCTGCAGGCTTGAAGTTGTCGCCCCATGTTTTGCGCGCAGAGGCTTACGGAAATCGCCATTTTGTAGCCGCCATTTTGAATTTTCACAATATTTTTATCCCTTCGAAATTTTGAATACAAATCGTTCAATCGTTGAATCCGGAAGTTCGTACGCCTATTTATTCTCCCACAAAAAATATAAACTTTGCCTTATTTTTGCCCAAATCCAGGGGAGGGTCCTTTAAACGCTTGAAATAATATGCCCTGCTTGAAATAATATGCCTACGAGTAGGAGAAGGTTTGGGAACATCTACAAATTTTACATGCATCTTCTTTTTCTTTTTAAGTTCATAGCAGTATATTTTTGTATGCCATTTTTTGTTACAAAAAATGCAAAAGTACGACTTTCACTTCACTTATTTTATCGTCGTCGCCACTATAGAGGTTTCCAGTTTTGGGTTTCTTCTGTACTCGGGAATAGACAAACACTTGTTGATACTTGCTAGGCAATAATCGTAACCGATCGTACTTTCATTTATTTACGTTTTTATTGGCAAACAGTATAACACTTTTCAGATCTACCGAACTTTATTTTTTTATACTTTCTACAGAGGATTTGGACTTTGAGGTCGAATGAAATGAACTCCTACACAATCTTGACAGCAGAGCATGTATCGACTTATTCAATAGTCTAGCTTCCTGTTTAAGGCCATAGAGACTGCGCTGTAGTTTGCAAGCGAAGTGTTCCATACCAGCAATCAAAAAGCCTTTTGGTTGATTCATGTAGATCTCTTCTTTTAACAGCCCGTGTAAGTATACAGACTTAACATCTACATGATGCACCACCATCTGCTTGGGTCCAGCATCCCCATCTGTGTCGTAGTCCACCCCATACCGCTGCTTAAAGCCCTGAGCCTATTGGGGTTCGGCCTTTCGGCAACTCCACTGGCGCACAAGTTCCGTTTTCAATCAACGAATTATACTTCTCCTTCATTGCCGCCTTCCACATCTGATGTTCAGGACAATCGACTGCATACTCGAAGCGTTGGGGTTCTTCTACAGTAAACGCCACATCCATTACGTAGTCTGCCAACCGCTTCGAAAGTACACATCTGGAATGAACCGCTTCACCCCATTACTTCTTGGGAAACCCTGCATCAAGTTACATGCACGATGTCATCTCTCGCTCTCCAATCCCATTTTGTTGTGGGGAGTAAAGGCCAGTATCGACCTAAAAAGTAAAAAGCTAACGGAATTGTATTCTATATTACCAAGTGGAATTTTGACAATTGATCTGCATGGAACGAAATGTTACCTTCACTAACGAAATAATCGAGCGGAATATTTTTCCGAACGTAAAAGTGACAGCTTAGTTGCGTGGAAACCTTACAAATTCCAATATTATTTTTCGTTCTTTTTAGGTGGATACTGCTGCAAAAATTTCTTTTCGATTCTTTACTTTTCCGTTTCAGTAAACGGAATTTAACATGGGTTTGGGATAGAAAAAGAAATTTCTTTCGAACAGGATACCGACCTTAAGCAAGTGAGCACATTTGTTGGATTCTCGTAACACATTGAAAATATGGTTCATTCACCGCATAGGTCCATTGAAGCCATAATTAGTTCAAAGCTGCAACAGGCAAACGACGCAACACGTTTGAAATGATGATGCGATTCACCGAACAGCGCGGAATGTAAAAAATGGGGTTTCTGAAGTACAGTTAAATGTTTCAATGAATTTTCCAGTGGTGACATCATTTTTAATTAAATCTAAGTTTTGACTGACGAAGAATGGCGGTATGCGAAGCACGAGATAGGGAGAGAGAGATAGAGAGATGCTCATAAAATAGGCTTCCGCTCATTATATTGATCACGGAACTCTCATGTCCGAAAACTTTACTATAAATGAAACATGAACGACATATATCTTCTGACCTGCGGACAGTAGTGTTCAGTGTCATATTAAATTTAATTTCTAGCAAAATATTTGAAAATATACAATACCACAAAACCTGCTTAAGTCAAATAGGGTGTAATTTCTGCAATAATATTCATTACACAGTTCATGGTTATAGCTTAACTTTCTCATACCGTATCGTAAGCAATCGTGTTGATCAATTTCTACTAAAGCATTTTGATTTTTTTTCACCTCATAGTGTCTATTCCATTGTAGCACTTCAATTGAGTGAATCAAGTCCCTATCACTACGAATATTTCTGAGCACAAAACTCAATACTACGACTTCAGGCGTAAAATTTTCAACAATCGTTTGCTCCACTGGTCCATTGGTAGGCATATTTATTTTCTCTAATTTTTTGTTTTGTATTCTTCGTGCGTGGAGTCACGGACGAAACCTCAACAGGAAAAAAGTAACGTGTTGGATCGTGCTCATGCACCACTGATGGCTTTTGATAGTTTCTAGCGGTAGTTTTTATGCACTTTGTTTTGATGCGCACATGGGAGAGGAACGCTCTCTTTTTTGGGTTTGTTTTGTTTGCAAATCAAATATTCAAATATGCCAGTGCCGGTGGGGTAGTGGTAAAGCCGTTGGTCTCGGGTCATGTCTCGTATGAAAAGATTATTGTTGCATTGATCCGAGGTTCGTGGTCGCCGAGGTTCGTGGTCCGAGTCCCCATTGCAACTTTTTTTTTTCTTTGATAAAAATTTTCATACGATCTAATGGACTTCTTTCCATGAGACAATCGTATGAAATTTGCAGTAATACCTTCTGGCAAATTTACCCACGATATTCCTGTGAATTCCTCTCGATTCGGCCGCTCAAAGTAGGAGTGGACAGTAATTTATTCTAAGTATTACGTTTTCAGGATTTCAGAGGCAGAGAAAATAACGACGAATGTTGTTTTAACTTTTATTCACGATCCAAAATAGTCAGACAGACTAAAACTAGAAAAAAAAACTATTTCTAACAACAGGCGATACAACCTGCCCATAGTTTAACTTTATATGTACTGAACGGCAGTGGTGCCAGATAAAATTCACATTCGAAAGTACATAGGTATACATACACAACATTTCTTCTCTCCTTTCTGAATGTGGTTACGGTGTGTACTTCATGGGAGCGCGGCGAACTCTTGTTGAACGGCGCAAGATGAAGGGAGATGCATCTGCATTTTGTTGCACCGGACCATCAGTTGGCGTATAGAACTCTGGAGAAGTTGGTTCGGCTGGAGTACTTATTGAATTCCTCGGATTCGGCGGAGTTGATGGTTCCCTCGGAACTGTAATACCATCTTCGAAGAGCTCCACAGTTACTCGTCGTGGTGCGTCTTGTTGGCTAATCTCTTTCGCTTCGGGTGCTTCTTCTAAGACCAGACGACCGTTTTCATCAATTCTTGAACGCACTTGATCGATGTGACGCTTGTACCGTTTCCCAGAATAGTCGATTTCAAAGTGCAGATCTCCAATTCGATCCGTAATTACACCAGGATTCCACCTATCCATGCGAGAGTTACGGACAGGAAATAAACCGGTTGACGCACGTTGAACTGTTGAAAAGTTTGCTCGAAATTGGCTTGCTGCTTTGCCATGAACATTTTCGGGCTTGAGTAGATCCAAACGCGTTCGGAGGTTCCGCCCTTGAAACAGTTTGGAAGGCGATTCTCCGGTGGTTGCGTGTGGAGCCAGACGGTACTGCTGCAGAAAATTGTTCAGGTTCGACTGCAATGTGGATGCAGTTGTTCCCATTGCCTTGAGTGCACCTTTCGTCGTCTGAACATACCGTTCGGCCTGACCATTTGTTGCAGGATGGTAGGGGGCTGACAGCTTATGAAATTTTACTCCACTTTTCTGCAAAAACAGCTTGAACTCGCCAGCCGTAAATTGTGGACCATTGTCGGATACAACGGTAACTGGCACTCCGTAACGGGAAAATAGCTCGTCCATAATCCCAATCATTGCTTCTGCTGTGGTAGATGCAGTGACCTTGACCTCCAACCATTTACTGTAGGCGTCGACTATAATCAGCAGCATGGAGCCTGCAACCGGACCAGCATAATCAATATGTATCCTTTCCCAAGGCCCTTTGGGATACTGCCAATGATGTTCGCTGAACTTTGGGGGAGCGTGCACTTGGCGAGCACACTCGGAGCAAGATTTCACTATTCTTTCAATGTCCACATCGATGCCTGGCCAGTAAACAAACGATCGAGCGATGCCTTTCATTTTCACTATACCAATGTGTGCGACGTGGAGATCATTTAACACTGTTGAGCGCAGAACGGACGGTACAACTACTCGATGCTCAAAGAGCAGACAGTTTGCAGCAAGTGTGTACTTCGACTCTGGTGCTTTGTAGCCAGATGGTGTTAAATCGGTGCTGGCTTCCAACAGCTGGACGATCTTACCTAGACTGGGATCTTTGCGCGTTTCTCGAGCGATGTGTTCGGCGCGAATCGGTAGTTGTCCGATCTGGTGCAGGGAGAAAACATCGAATTCGTCTTCACAAATATCTCTTCCCTCACGGAAAGACAGTTTATCTATCTCTTTACTTGCGTGTGGTTGTGGTATTCGAGAGCAGTAGTCTGCGTTAACGTTTTCTTTCGTAGATTTGAACACAACATCGAAATTGAAGTGTGCCAAATAGTCAGCATAATTGGCCATTCTGCTGATACATATGATCGGAAGCGACTTCGTTGGATGTAGGATTTGACTCAGCGGCTTGTTATCCGTAACCAGTGTAAATCGTCGAGCGTACAGGCAATTTAGAAACTTTTTGACTGCCCATACGATGGCAAGAGCCTCTTTATCTATCTGTGGATAGCGCTGCTCGGTGGGAGACATAGCACAGCTTGCGTAGGCGATCGGTCGTTCCAGGTCACTTTCCAGTCGGTGGGAGAGAACAGCGCCTAAGCCGGTTTTACTGGCGTCCGTCGCCAAGATCAAGGGAAGGTCCGGATCATATTGCATCAGGACCTGCGGCGAGATGAGCGCTGATTTGATGTCTTCGTAAGCGGCGATCCGCTCAGGCTCCCACACGAAAGATTTCTCTTGCAACATGTCACGCAGACAACGAGATCGTGTGGAGAGATTGGGAATAAAAGCACTATAGTATGTGGCTTTTTCCCAAAAACAGCTGTAACTCATCCGCATTCGTCTGACGAGATGCGTTGCGAATAGCTTCGATGTGTTGGTCCGATTTATGCAATCCGTTTGCATCGATTTTGTGGCCCAGACACTCGAGAACCGGGGTGCCGAATACACATTTCGATCGGTTTAAGCGTAAACCGTGGTGTCTCACTCGGTCGAAAACTGCTGTGAGAGCGATCAGCATGTTCTCGAAATTGTCTGCAAAGACTATAACATCGTCATAAAAATTGATTACATTTGACAAACCTTGAAGCACAGTTTCCATGCGACGTTGCCAGATCGCCGGGATGTTGGCTGCTCCGTAGACCGCTCGTGCCGGACGAACCAACCCATGTGTTGGTGTGTTCAGTGTGAGGATGTGTCGAAACTCGGCATCAATGGACAGATGGGTATATGCATCCGTCACGTCCAGATGACAGAAAAGTCTTGCTCCCCTCATTTGGTGGAAGATGGATTCGATTTTGGGAATCGGGTGTTCGTCGATGATCATTCGGGGGTTTACTGTTGGCTTGTAATTTCCGGTAATACGCAGCTTTCCATTTCTATTCATTACAATGTGGGTGGGGGACGCCCACTCGGAGTAGTCGACTCTCTCGTATACGCCTGCAGCTAGCTTCTTGTCGATTTCTTGTGCATACTGATTCCTCAATGCCAGTGGAACGTCACGAGCTTTGGCGAAAACTGAAACTGTCCTCGGTTTCAGATGCACGGATGCAGGAGGTCCTATCAGCTTGCCGGCGGTTTCACTGATGACGTTTTCATAGTTTTCCAGCAACTTTGATAGAGACTGTTGTTGGTGCTCCGGTAACGTAGAAGAGGTAGGTACCAGTGAATGCACTGCGTCATCTTGAGTGAACAGTTCATTTAGGTCCATTTCACCCGCAAATTGGGCAATCCACTCTCTACCACAAAGCGAATCATAGTCACCGGACACAACATACAAATCCAGCTTGCGTGTTGTCGTTCCGATGCTGACGTTAACTGGCAGACGACCCAAACACTGAATTTTGTGGCCAGTGTAACTCGAGAACTGACGATCTGTTTGTTGAAGTGTGAAAGAGGGTTTGATTGTTCGTAGTGTAGCTTCACTGATGATTCCACAAGGAGCTCCGGTGTCCACTTCCATATCCAGCTTGCGCCCGTCGATGATGACGTCGATCACTAGTTTACCAGACTTGGTGACGGAATGAATTTTGCCCAACGACTGCACGACGTCCACTTGCATAGTTGGTTCCTCCGATTGTACCTGCGAGGTGGATTGATCCTGGTAATTTCGCTTTGCTGCTCTGCAGACTTAAGCGATGTGACCTTTCTTCTCACAGTTATAGCACGTCACATCATGAAACTTACACATGCTACGAGGATGATTACCACCACATCCACTACACACACTCTGGTCGTATGCTGAATTTTCGTTGCGGTTTAACTTGTGCGGCTTTTGTTGATATGACGAGGAGGAGCTGCTTGGGTGTGCTCTCCGTGTCTTCGGCCGCTCATAGCCTAGCTTGTTGGTCGCTTCTGGAGTCATTGATGATCTAGCTGTACGCACTTCCTAAGCCGTGTTGCAAGTACCCCCTCGAGGGTATGTGCAACTTCAAAAGCGTCTTTAAACGTCATTGGTTTTTTAGCGATAATCTCGTCACACATCTCTCGCGATTCAAGGCCGTGCAAGAGCTGCTCGATGAGCATCCTATCGAGAAATTCACCATACTCGCAATATGCAGCACCTTGTTTGAGCCGTAAAGCAAAACTCGAAACTGACTCGTCTGTCCACTGCACGATTTCTCGGAATTTGATGCTCTCCACGTACTTGTCCTTTGCTTGGTCAAAGTGATCAACTAAAGTTTTTCTGAGCTCATCATACGGGACATCTGCCGGATTCTGTGGACTCACCAGAAACTTGATGGCATGGTTTAGTTCCGTACCCATATGCACCCGTGCATAATGAGCGTATTGTGCTTCAGAGATTTTGCTCAATTGCAGAGCCCATTCAAAGCGGCTGAAGTAGTCCGAAACAGAAGTGTTGTCCGTGGAACGATACTCGGAGACAGAAAACGATGGTACCTTGGTGATTGGCGCTGTCTCAGCTGAGGCGGGATTCACTGGTGCTAAATTCGCCATGGAGGATTTCAAGGCATCAGCTAGCAGCCGCGTTAGAGATTCCATTATCTCTTGGGTCGACATTGTGTTTCTCGCGGAATCGAAACGAACGCGTTTTACTTTCGACCGGAAAACTTGCCTCTGAATCCCACTTCTGACACCAAATATTACGTTTTCAGGATTTCAGAGGCAGAGGAAATAACGAGGAATGTTGTTTAAACTTTTATTCACGATCCAAAATAGTCAGACAGACTAAAAAACTAGAAAAAAAAACTATTTCTAACAAAAGGCGATACAACCTGCCCATAGTTTAACTTTATATGTACTGAACGGCAGTGGTGCCAGATAAAATTTACATTCGAAAGAACATAGGTATACATACACAACACTAAGAACGGATAGAAATGAAGAGAAAGTATTGATAGTTCCGTGTAGGATAACGGCAGGCTTTGAAATTGAAAGATACAAGTTGAAAACCAGCGGAGGGCATTTGAACGGTAGTATCTGATCGGACACATAATCTTTTACCAAACTAAATGTCGTCAAGATAACCAAATACCAAAAGTGTACCCTTTAAAATCTGGTCCATAACCTTTTGAAAAGTGGAGGCGCTGGATGAGGCACCTTGCGGCAATCTTGTATAAGTGTAGAGGACTTTAATAGTATTGATCAACATGAATTTCTGAGATCTTTAGGATAACTTCAATTGTGTGTAAGCTCCAGCAAGGTCTAATGAGCAAAAACTTTTGCTCTTGCTAATGATGCAAAAATACTCTTAGCATTTGGCAAAGGATAAGTGTTGGCAACTATCATCTTGTTTATTGAAACGTTGCAGCACTAACCGAATGTTCTTGTTTTACTACCTCAACAACGAGTGAAGCTTACTCACATGCTTCAATAGGCCTTATCACACCCTCTTTCTCTAAACAATCATAGTGATCAACAACTTTTGTCTAAGCCTCAAAGGTACTTGATAGGCTTTTTTGAAAATTGGTCTGTCTTCTGTCTTCCTTCAGAATTAAGTTCCTTACAAACCCAATTATAGGATCATGAAAACATTTTGCAAAATTTGACAAAATTTACTTTTCTCATCTTCAACAATGCCTCTTCAAGATCTGATTTATTCGCGCGCACGCCATTGTGGAAAGAACAAGTCGACCGTGATACTGCCAAATACCTCCAGTTTAGCTCCATAAACGACTGCCAAACGATTGCCTTACAGTTCCATTCTCAAATGCCCAAAATGGCGTCTATAATCATGTTCATCAACCACAATATCAGCCGAACCGCAATCAATTTCGATACGCAAATTTCAGCTTTCAACACATGCCCCTATAAAACATGGCTCGTTCAAACGTTTTATGGAAAAGATTTTTAAACAGTTTTCTTCCGACTCAGATCCAGTGTCTTTAAGATCCTCCCTTAAGGAAACCCTCCCCTGAATTTGAATCTTAAATTTTTTTGGCAAAAAATGAAAGCCACATATTCGTAGAATATATGTGTAGAAGGATTTTTTGATACAATGAATATTTATTGAAGGGCAGCATCTCGAACACAGCTGTCTCACGTGCGCAGCGCTTTGCGCTAAAAACTTTGAACGCGTTTTTCTTGAAACCATGTTTTTCAATCTAACTTCAAGCCCCAATCTAACTAATAATCCGATTCCCTCCATCAAATAACTGTTTGAAAGGTCATAATTTGTTATACGGCTTGAACTAAAAATTGGCATTAATAATTAATTATTTATATTTGTTGAACACGGTTCAAAAAAAAAATGCGAACAATTGAACTTTTCAGTTCAAATGATCACTATTGAATGAGTTTAAGTTTGAATTGTCTGAAATTTTGTTCAAGCAGTAGAAAATTTCATTATCTTTCAGAAATGATAATCTTTCTGAAAAAAATAGATTTGATTTCTGTCCACTACAAGAGGCTGCAGGCTTGAAGTTGTCGCCCCATGTTTTGCGCGCAGAGGCTTACGGAAATCGCCATTTTGTAGCCGCCATTTTGAATTTTCACAATATTTTTATCCCTTCGAAATTTTGAATACAAATCGTTTAGTCGTTGAATCCGGAAGTTCGTACGCCTTTTTATTCTCCCACAAAAAATATAAACTTTGCCTTATTTTTGCCCAAATCCAGGGGAGGGTCCCTTTCAACGCTTGAAATAATATGCCCTGCTAGCCGTACGAGTAGGAGAAGGTTTGGGAACATCTACAAATTTTACATGCATCTTCTTTTTCTTTTTAAGTTCATAGCAGTATATTTTTGTATGCCATTTTTTGTTACAAAAAATGCAAAAGTACGACTTTCACTTCACTTATTTTATCGTCGTCGCCACTATAGAGGTTTCCAGTTTTGGGTTTCTTCTGTACTCGGGAATAGACAAACACTTGTTGATACTTGCTAGGCAATAATCGTAACCGATTGTACTTTCGTTTATTTACGTTTTTATTGGCAAACAGTATAACACTTTTCAGATCTACCGAACTTTATTTTTTTATACTTTCTACAGAGGATTTGGACTTTGAGGTCGAATGAAATGAACTCCTACACAATCTTGACAGCAGAGCATGTATCGACTTATTCAATAGTCTAGCTTCCTGTTTAAGGCCATAGAGACTGCGCTGTAGTTTGCATGCGAAGTGTTCCATACCAGCAATAAAAAAGCCTTTTGGCTGATTCATGTAGATCTCTTCTTTTAACAGCCCGTGTAAGTATACAGACTTAACATCTACATGATGCACCACCATCTGCTTGGGTCCAGCATCCCCATCTGTGTCGTAGTCCACCCCATACCGCTGCTTAAAGCCCTGAGCCTATTGGGGTTCGGCCTTTCGGCAACTCCACTGGCGAACAAGTTCCGTTTTCAATCAACGAATTATACTTCTCCTTCATTGCCGCCTTCCACATCTGATGTTCAGGACAATCGACTGCATACTCGAAGCGTTGGGGTTCTTCTACAGTAAACGCCACATCCATTACGTAGTCTGCCAACCGCTTCGAAAGTACACATCTGGAATGAACCGCTTCACCCCATTACTTCTTGGGAAACCCTGCATCAAGTTACATGCACGATGTCATCTCTCGCTCTCCAATCCCATTTTGTTGTGGGGAGTAAAGGCCAGTATCGACCTAAAAAGTAAAAAGCTAACGGAATTGTATTCTATATTACCAAGCGGAATTTTGACAATTGATCTGCATGGAACGAAATGTCACCTTCACTAACGGAATAATCGAGCGGAATATTTTTCCGAACGTAAAAGTGACAGCTTAGTTGCGTGGAAACCTTACAAATTCCAATATTATTTTTCGTTCTTTTTAGGTGGATACTGCTGCAAAAATTTCTTTTCGATTCTTTACTTTTCCGTTTCAGTAAACGGAATTTAACATGGGTTTGGGATAGAAAAAGAAATTTCTTTCGAACAGGATACCGACCTTAAGCAAGTGAGCACATTTGTTGGATTCTCGTAACACATTGAAAATATGGTTCATTCACCGCATAGGTCCATTGAAGCCATAATTAGTTCAAAGCTGCAACAGGCAAACGACGCAACACGTTTGAAATGATGATGCGGTTCACCGAACAGCGCGGAATGTAAAAAATGGGGTTTCTGAAGTACAGTTAAATGTTTCAATGAATTTTCCAGTGGTGACATCATTTTTAATTAAATCTAAGTTTTGACTGACGAAGAATGGCGGTATGCAAAGCACGAGATAGGGAGAGAGAGATAGAGAGATGCTCATAAAATAGGCTTCCGCTCATTATATTGATCACGGAACTCTCATGTCCGAAAACTTTACTATAAATGAAACATGAACGACATATATCTTCTGACCTGCGGACAGTAGTGTTCAGTGTCATATTAAATTTAATTTCTAGCAAAATATTTGAAAATATACAAAACCACAAAACCTGCTTAAGGTGACCGTTTCAGCGGCGCGAAATCATTAGTCTTTGAGTTATTTGTTAGGGAAAATTTGAGAAATGAAAAATTCTACGCACGTCAGTTTCTAGCTATTTTCAATACCTTTCATTTGGTGTAAAGAAATTCTCGAAATATTTTGTAGATTTCGAGGCTTATCAAATTTGGTGACAGTACTTCAGGTTTTTCCTTCCTCCCCAGAATTATAGCAAAGATAATCTTAGCTCACTTTGTCAATTGCTATCAAAATCAGCGTGGTGTGCATCCAAACATTGAAAGTAAAAAACAATTTGAGTTTGATCAACATTGAGAACCATGCTGGGAACCAACTGGCTCTCCAGAAGATCCGGAACATCCGTAAAAGTGGCCAGTTCTTCGAAGTAGTCCCAAATAGACGATATTTTTTTTATTTTTGCAATCAACATTCAGATTATGAAAGTAGGATAAACTTCACTTTGTGATCTGCAGATGTCCATTGAGAGGTCATATGGTGCCCACCCGGAAGATCCGGAACATCCGTAATAGAGACCAGTTCTTGGAAGCAGCCGCAAAAGGACCTTTTTTTGCCATCAACATTTAATTTACGAAAGTAGAATGAACTTCAATTCGTGGTCTGAAGATGTAGCTTGAGAGGTCATATGGTGGCCACCCGGAAGATCCGGAACATCCGTAATAGTGACCAGTTCTTATTTTTTTGCAATCAACATTTATTTTGTGAAAGTAGAATGAACTTCAATTCGTGGTCTGAAAATGTCCCTTTAGAGGTCATATGGTGACCACCCGGAAGATCCGGAACATCCGTAATAGTGACCAGTTTTTATTTTTTTGCAATCATCATTTATTTTGTGAAAGTAGAATGAACTTCAATTCGTGGTCTGAAGGTGTCCGTTCTGAGGTCATGTTGTAGATCCGGATCTTCCATAAAAGTGGCCAGATTTTGGAAGTACAGCCATACTTCGATATAAGCAACTTTTTCATTTGACTTTTTTTCATCGATTTCTCGCAAACCACAACCCGATCACAAAAAAATATGAGATCACTGATAAAATTAGAAAACTACTAGTATCAACGATTTATATGGTTGAGCTATACTGAGTAGTAGTATTTGAGTAACTATAAATGCGTTTGAAATATCTGCAAGCAATATGACTATTATGCACATTGAATATATATTACATTTCAAATTTGTTTTTATTTTAAGGGTTTTAGAGTATTTTCATGTTTTACATATTTGCAAAACTTTGGGTTGATATGTTATTATTTTAAAGATCACTATATAATCAATAAATCTTCACTTAGGGAACACCACTAATGTTAAAGCATATCAGGGACAGGAATGTTTTCAAATTTGTGGCAAAGAATGAATTCAATCATGTAGTGTAAGTTTGACTCATTTGCCAATAACTTGTTTCAAAAGCTAAATTTCAAAAATATTTTGCTAAATTTGCAGCACTTCAACTTTGTCTAACAGTATATTATTAGAATGCTGTGAAAGGCACAGTGATCTATACTCAATCATTGGATCATTCAATTTTTATAAACCCTTATAGATGGAACCGTGTCTGCAAATAATATAGATTGCGCATCTTCGATGGAAGAGATAATATCATTTGACGACTATGTAATGGAAGAGGATGTCCAAGATTTGAGTGTCGATCAGCCTTCCGAATTTCCGCCAATCATTCGAAGCAGTGTGCTGCAGCAGTCTTTACCTGTGTAGATGAAGAATGCACGAACATGATTACGTTCTTCTACATCGCTTGCCAAACATGTGGTACAAAATTTCTCGGTCAGACAATCGATCCACATAGCGAAGAAATATTCTTCAAAAACATTGTGTATGGAACACTTGTAAGTGGACAGACATATCAAACGATTGTTGGTTTTTTCGGAGTCTTGGATCAGGGCATGTTGGGAAAAAGATGTTCTATGAGTTGGAGATCAACATGGATGAAACATTGGTGAAAGCAGTTGACGAATCCATGGTGCGTGCCCTGACTGGAGAAAGAGAAGTGACAATTCAAAACGATGATGGCAATGATAGATACTCCACGATTGCGAGAAGTACATACCGCAATGCATATTGCAAAAGTCGCCGAATGTGTATTGTATCTTGTCGATGGAGCTGATCCAAGTATACTTCAAAGGCATATTATTCAGAGAGATGAAAGCATTTGGGAACAAGAAACCTAAAGTACTTTTGTTTGAAAAAGTACTTTATAGGCAAGTGATACTAAATGATTATAATGTTCATAATGAATAAACAGGACATATCATCACATCCGAACAAACAAACACACATTCGTCCCGGCCGCAATCGCTCCGGCTACAACCGGCCTGGTTGCACATGTCCCAGCCTAATGCAACGAATTCAAAAACAATCGAACGAACGGAAAAGAGCATCCTCACGATTATTCCAGTAGTATTGTTTGCCCGAGAAATTGTGTACCACATGTTTGGCAAGAAATGGAGAAGAACTTCAGCTAACAGATCAAGAATCAAATCTTGGTCATCCTCTTTCATTACATAGTCAACAAATGATATTATATCTTCCATTGAAGATGCATAATCTGTACTATTTGCAGACACGGTTACATCTACACGGGATATTAAAAATATCTTTGTACTACTGATAATTGTAAAGCACCGGAAAAGTATTTGATGAAATAAATTCAAATTCAATTCAAATTCATTTCATCAGCTGGAGGATGTTGGTACCATCCCTTTCTTCTGGCGATATCTTAGGGAAATAAGAGTAGCCACTGATTATTTATTGATTATTTTGGAAAATACTGACCCGCATTTTATGACAGCAATTATTTAACTATCCCACCCGCTATCACACCGGTTGAATCCGTCTTGATCGCAAACATCTAGGCCGCTAACATCCTGGATTTCTGGATTGCCGCCATATGAGCTCTGAATAGAAATTATCAGACAAAATTGGGATTTTTACTACCTTCATAAACTGATAGGTGATTACATGTTCCTGTTCTTTCAGATAACCACCATATGACCTCTGATGTGACATCTTCAGATCACAAATTGGAGTTCATTCTACTTTCAGAAACTGAATGTTGATTATAAAATAATAAGATCGTCCATTTGGGACTACTTCCAGCATGGTTCTGGATTTTTAATTGAACTAAATTTGTTTATATTTTATCAATGTGCTGATGTACACCACGTTGATTTTCAATGCCATTATCCTTGCTATGGTCGTGGATAGGAATAAAAACATCCTGGCGTTTTGGGTTTCCACCCGAATGAAAATGTACAAATCACAAATTCATTCATTCTGCTCTTATAAACTGAATGTAGATCGCAACAAATAATAAATTACAACAAGTACATACCTCAATATAAAGCATACCTCAATATAAAGCAACATTATTTTTCGGCTTTCAGCATCGTTTTTTTCTAAATTGTTTCTAAATTGTCTCATCTATGCAGTGCTCTCATCATTTTTCATGATCGGGTTGTGATTGGCGAGTCGATGGACGAATAAAGCCCAGAAATAAAGTTGCTTTATATCGAGGAATCGCTGTACTTCCAAAATCTGGCCACTTTTACGGAAGTTCCGGATCTACCACATGACCTCAGAACGAACACCTTCAGACCACGAATTGAAGTTCATTCTACTTTCACAAAATAAATGTTGATTGCAAAAAAAAGGTCCTTTTAGGGCTGCTTCCAAGAACTGGTCTCTATGATGAATGTTCCGGATCTTCCGGGTGGCCACCATATGATCTCTCAAGGGACATCTTCAGACCACAAATTGAAGTTCATTCTACTTTCGTAAACTAAATGTTGATTGCAAAAAAATCGTCCTCTTGTGACTAATTCCAAGAACTGGTCATTTTTACGGGCATTCCGGATCTTCCGGGTGGGCACCATATGACCTCTCAAGGGACATTTTCAGACCACGAATTGAAGTTCATTCTACTTTCACAAAATAAATGTTGATTGCAAAAAAATAAGAACTGGTCACTATTACGGATGTTCCGGATCTTCCGGGTGGTCACCATATGACCTCTCAAGGTACATCTTCAGACCACAAATTGAAGTTCATTCTACTTTCGTAAACTAAATGTTGATTGCAAAAAAAGGTCCTTTTGCGGCTGTTTCCAAGAACTGGTCTCTATTACGGATGTACCGGATCTTCCGGGTGGGCACCATATGATCTCTCAATGGACATCTGCAGATCACAAAGTGAAGTTTATCCTACTTTCATAATCTGAATGTTGATTGCAAAAATAAAAAAACTATCGTCTATTTGGGACTACTTCGAAGAACTGGCCACTTTTACGGATGTTCCGGATCTTCTGGAGAGCCAGTTGGTTCCCAGCATGGTTCTCAATGTTGATCAAACTCAAATTGTTTTTTACTTTCAATGTTTGGATGCACACCACGCTGATTTTGATAGCAATTGACAAAGTGAGCTAAGATTATCTTTGCTATAATTCTGGGGAGGAAGGAAAAACCTGAAGTACTGTCACCAAATTTGATAAGACTCGAAATCTACAAAATATTTCGAGAATTTCTTTGCACCAAATGAAAGGTATTGAAAATAGCTAGAAACTGACGTGCGTAGAATTTTTCATTTCTCAAATTTTCCCTAACAAATAACTCAAAGACTTATGATTTCGCCCCGCTGAAACAGTCACCTTAAGTTTTCAAGTCAAATAGGGTGTAATTTCTGCAATAATATTCATTACACAGTTCATTGTTATAGCTTAACTTTCACATACCGTATCGTAAGCAATCGTGTTGATCAATTTCTACTAAAGCATTTTGATTTTTTTCCACCTCATAGTGTCTATTCCATTGTAGGACTTCAATTGAGTGAATCAAGTCCCTATCACTACGAATATTTCTGAGCACAAAACTCAATACTACGACTTCAGGCGTAAAATTTTCAACAATCGTTTGCTCCACTAGTCCATTGGTAGGCATATTTATTTTCTCTAATTTTTTGTTTTGTATTCTTCGTGCGTGGAGTTACGAGGCACGGACGAAACCTCAACAGGAAAAAGTAACGTGTTGGATCGTGCTCATGCACCACTGATGGCTTTTGATAGTTTCTAGCGGTAGTTTTTATGCACTTTGTTTTGATGCGCACATGGGAGAGGAACGCTCTCTTTTTTGGGTTTGTTTTGTTTGCAAATCAAATATTCAAATATGCCAGTGCCGGTGGGGTAGTGGTAAAGCCGTTGGTCTCGGGTCATGTGTTGATGAGTGCGATATGTAGGGTTCATGTGGTGGAGTCGTCTTCCTGGTGGTTGTCACCACGTTGTGCGGAAATAGACCGACGGAAAATAGACGAATAAAACAAAAAAGTTTTCACGTTGGGCAAGTTCACCGACATGGGTACCACATCGATGATATTCAACTGCCCCATTTTCTCCAACGATCGCTTCCGACCAGAACACCGCGTCTTCGCCCTAATGGTATTTTTTGATGAACGACGCAACTTCCGGGAGGCATTTCGTACTATAAACTTGTCCGTTCAAGGCCGGAGCGAAAGAAGAGTGACTTTGGCATCCCCTTCACGCTGATTGTCAGCCACAGCAGCACCTTCTTGGGAAACTTGGTGTGTGGAATGAACTTCACCTCAGAGCTCACTTCCTTCGTGGGGGAAGTAAAATACGAAGTGCCCTGCCAGTTGCTGCCATCCAGGGTAAGATGGGTCCCGTCGTCCATCACCACTGCCACTTCGCGTTTCCCTGAAAAAATCGAGTTGACCATCTTATTCAGCCGCTGCCGCTGCGTCATTGCATGCAGCTCCGAAACCAGTGGACGCAACTTCCGCTTCCTGACATGCATGTGTTGGAAAAATCATTTTCAAAAAACGTTCACTCTTTACTCAGTGCAATGATATATCACCGAGGAACTTCGCACTCAAAGTTCGCGAACGAACTACAATCCAAAGTTCATGAAAGGGCAGAGTGAGGAAACGTTTCAGTTCTCATCGTGAAAGATCTTTTGTTTCTCCATCTCACAACGTTTCACTCGTATTCGAGATCCGATCCAACCAAATATCTCCTCGGCTCTGTTCTTTTTCTCTAGCGAATATGTGTAGGCAATGTTCACATGAGTTGTGATGTTTGTTTTTTAAGTATTGTGTCGCCGCAAAAGTCGAGTGGTAGGAAACTTCTGCTTTTTCAAGAACGAATGTGGTGTAAAGACACAGAGTAAAAATAAGATCTGATTTTATTCGAATCCTCGCGTCGGTGACTTGAGTAGAAAAAGTTCGCGATGTTTTATTCTCTCATCCCAGAAAGTTCACTCAAGAAACGTTGGCATGTGAAACTAGCAACGGGAAGTTCCCAAGTGAAAAGGTAGCGCACGACGAACTGGTATTTTTGTGAGAATTCCATCACTGCTGACATGTATGTTCATGTTCGCCAGGTACTTTTTCACTGTTTGGCTGGTTGAACCGACCTCCCGGCCAAGCGCACGCAGCGATGTAGCCATTTGTCCCTCGGTCTTCCTCTTCAGCATCCTTTGGAGCTTCTTGTCGCTCAGGATGTCGGCCGTCCGGAACTGAGCTTACTTTCTATGGTCTGATTGTGGTCCAATTGTGCCAAGGTGCTGCAAGGGGCGCAACCGGCGTCCACAAAGTGCTGCACGATGTCCGTTTTCGAACGCGCACACTTGTGAACGGAGTTGCTTCACTGTTTTTGCCGTCACCGTTGGAGTTCGACTGATAGAGCTGTCAAATTTTGTCTGCTGACTCATGAGTTACTATTATTGGTGCTGCATGGGTAGTTTTGTCAGTGCGGGTGAAGGTTAACCCATGAAAAATCGACAATTTTTGTCTATTTTTCTAATGCAAACGTTATGGATAAACTGAGCTAAAACTACTACATAACTAGAACCTAAATTGTGACAATATATCTTACATTTGAAAATGTTGTTTTAACCAACGCATCGTTTTCACTATATAGGACCCAATAAGGCATACCACAAGAAAATTGGGATCAGCTGAGTTTTTTTTGTTTACCCTGAAAAGTTTGACAGCTTTTAGACCAACCGCTCCAATACGGTAATATCGGGTAATATCGGTAAATTGTTAGCCTGTTTGACAACTCGACACCGCACCGGTGCACAGTGGAAAAAAATGAACCCAAATTCCCAAGTAAGAGAAACCGCTGGTTTTTGAATCAAACGGACCAAACACAACATGAAATTATCCCTGTTACGTTTCTCAATGTGATGTGTTTAAAATGTTCACTCATTTTCACTCAAAATATATTGCGGAGATTGGAACTATATGAGCAGAATGAATAAAAACCATCAATAAAAAGGACATTGGGGCAAAACGGGATATCTACAAGATCCAAAAACACGCAAAATCACTCCAAATTGCTTTTCTGCAGATATCCTGTGGGATTTAAACTTTTCCAGCGTAAACAATTTGTGACGATTGCTGCTGTTCGGAAAGTAACAAGAAAAATCAAATAAAAGGAAAGAATTTGGGTAAAACGGGCCATGCACAACAAAATATAATCTCTGTGAAGTTTCTTAATATGATATGTGTGAACGATATGCATTTTCACTCAAAATAAATTGCGGAGATTGCAACTGTGTGAGCAGAATGGAGAAAAACTATCAATTTAGGGGGAATTAGGGCAAAACGAGCCACTTCCCGTGTTCTACACAATACGAACCCTGCGCCAATCGATTTATTAGCCTATTTCCTTTCAGGAATGCATTTGTTTTGGTTCAAAAACCAGCGGCTTCTCTTACTTGGGAATTTGGGTTCATTTTTTCCCACTGTGCGGTGGTTGGTAATACCTGGAAAAGACATACAACGTACAGTGGTGTACCATAGTTACACTCCTTTAGTCTAGTACTCGTTTTTTGGTACTGGATTAAAGTATTTGACAGTTCGTACAACGCTGTACGTTGTATGTCTGCCCCAGGCATAACCGGGTTGGAAAATGAAAATATGCTCGCTTGGTGAGCAGTCGGTTCGTAGATTTGACAACCCGACCCAACCGAGCCGAGCGTTGCTATTTGTAGAAAAATTAGCAAAACAAGTTGAAACGTTAAAACAAGATCTCCATCTGGAAGACATTTTCATTTCAATTTGAATCGTTCCGATTTGTTTTAAAAGTGTTATATGCTAATTTCACGTTTGTTGTGATACCTCAACAAAACCCCGTGGAAGGAATTGGACACAACGAAGTGCTTGACAGGGCTTGACAGAATGTTTACGAAGATCCAATCTGCTAAGGCCGGAGCACAATAGCGCGTCCCACGTCACGTCGCGTTGGCGTTTCATTTTGAGATTAGCACTTCTCATAAAAAGCGTCACAATAGTGCTGTTGTTTTTCTCACCTATCGTTTTTTGGTGACTTTGCCTGACAATGTCACAGCGATGTCGCGCTACACGATAAAAGTTCATCCGCAACCATCAGGCAGCTCATCAATCCATCGTAAGGTGGATCACGGTGAGCTGTTGAGTTGTGAAGTTATCAAAAGGAAGAAGGCAAATGTTTTGACAGTTCTGATTAGGTGGTAAATGTTGTGTTACGGAATAATTTAGTGAAGCAATAATGGCTAAATTAGTTTTTTTTCGGCATTTCAGCATAGTGTTTGCATTGGAATTGTACTTCCTATGCAAACCGATCTGTTGTCTTTTTCACGGAGGACTGGCTTGGGCTGTAGGATTATATTTGAAAGCTGACCCGGATAAAAATAACCATACAATTACAATACAATAATATAAAATAACATTAAAATCTATTTCCTATCATGAATCTTATTGTTCATGAATCAGGTAAATGTAAAATGCATATTGTCTTTACAATAGAATTGCAATTTACTCTATATGCCTGGATTTTCAACAATTGAGAAACAATACAATTAATAGTAATTGACTCAAATTTGTTCGGAACATAATGCTTTTTTCTATAGTTAAGATACATAACAACCCCCCTTTTTTATTGTCGATGTCTCAATTTACATTAGATTCTATTGTGGTAACAATAACTTGTATTGTCATCTTATCATTGTGAACAATACTATCAATTGTACATACCTTACGTTCTATTGTATGGTTACAATATATTCAATTGTAAATGTATGAGAATTTTTTATTCGGGGAGCTCTCTAATTTCGTCATTTTTTTCTTCTTTTGTTTATTTTGTTTTTGATATCATTTTTATTTCTTTCTAGCATAAACGTTTGGGTGTGATAGAGTGTTTGGTTTGGATGCCTTATAGAAATGCTTTGAATTGCAGAGAAATAATTGTTGGCAAATGCAGGGCACCTTCTACTTTCCATTTGGTTGTTAGAATAGACGTTAGGATGTGACTATTCGAACGTGTTTTTTTTTAAAAAAAAAACACCTGCACTCTTACTCTGCTGAACTACTAATGAAATTTTTATTTAATCGATTTTTAAAGCTACCCTGCGCTAACTAATAAAGTGCTGACGTATCATCATACCTGTCGATAGTGGTCCAAGGGTCGGTCGTCGTCGTTTCTGTTGTCCGGATGTTATCTGCTGATGCAGCTCAAATATTATGCGCGGTTTCGGGGTGTTGTCACCTGGATTGTCGTTGATGGTTTCTGTTGATGCAGCATACTGGAGGAATGACCGCTGGATCTGGTGTTTGTCACTAAGTGTTGATGTGGTCTGAATAATGCCTGAAGAATGTTTGCTGATGTCGTTACCAATTGAGTTCATATTTGAGGAATGCTTTGTATCTGCTGATGTGGTCCGAATAATTATTGTAGGATGTAACAATCTGGGTTTGTGGTGATGGCTCGGTTGGTAACTTAGATATTCAATAAAATGGCTTTATTGAATGTTACTCAAAACTCAAAATCAAACGGTATAAATGTGGACATGTTAATCGGTCCCATTCTTGAAAGTTTCTAATTTTGAAGAATTTGGTATGGAGTTTTTATATTATTATGGCCAATTGAATGCAAACCAATTACCACAGACAAGCCGTTTTGCATACGAGTTTTTTTTTTTTTTTTCAAAATCTTATAAGTAATAGTAATTCATTATAGATGAACTAATGTACCAGAAACTGTACGGACACCTGAGCCTACCCAGTGGAGGACCCGGATACGAAAACTACCTATAGGTGCATGTACACTAAACAATAACAATTTAAATTATTTTGTTACGTTCTTTTTTGTATTTTATTTTACGACATGATATTCTCATATTATAATTAAAAGAGCAGTAAGCTGTGTCAATCATTTTAGTGAGCTAGTGTGTACTAAATCATCATTAATCAATATTTTTTCACTTTTCTTCAAACCGTCATCCAAACTAGACGTTTTTATACCACATAAGCAACATTACTGCATTTAAATTCAGTGCTTATGTCGTACATAGGAATATATTATGCAAAGAAACGGAACAGCGCTTAGAAATTGAAGATATACTATTCTTTAGTTGATATTTAATTTCAGATCATCCATAGAATTTCTAGTTTTGTAAAGTTTAATTTTTTTTTCCATTTTAACATGTCCATCTCGATTTGTTTTTCAGCATTTCACAATAAAATTTACTTTGAAATTGTGCTTCTGAACTTCAACTACTATATAAATAAAAGACTGGCATGCGCATATAAGCCGTATATGATTATATTCAAAGATTTTGTTAAGTGGTATCATGATGAGATAAGCGTTTTATTTCAGAAATTATCATACCGTGCGCTTCGATCACTCCAATTGCTATCTTTGAAGTATAACTGGAACAGAATAAAGAAACATTTAACAACATATCTTATAAATAATATCTCTTATTGTAATTTTTGTTTTGATGTGCGTAATGATCTATTGTTTTTCTAGCTTTTACAGGACTAGTAGGATGTTAATACAAAGCAATTTTTTTTTTTGTATCAATCCATAAGATGACAGTTATATTTTGTACATACGCATATTATGTTTTTGTATTGACTTACTGTAGCCACTTTTACATACGACCAAATAATTTAAATTGTGTCTTGATTCCATTTCACCATTAAAAATTTGAAATTTGTATAAATAGCATTTTTTATCTTTTATGATATCTTCTAATGTTTGTGTAGGATAAGTAAAGATTCTGTTTATATATATATATATATATATATATATATATATATATATATATATATATATATATATATATATATCTTTATTTATATATATATATATATATATATATATATATATATATATATATATATATATATATATATATATATATATATATGTATATATATATAAATTACAACTCAGACCTTCAGGCGTTTTAAAAAATAACTTAACTTGTTAACTACCTGTAAAGAACTGAATTTATTTTCTTCAAAGTCATACAGAGGCCTCAAGCTCCTAACGAAATTCTGACTAAGCATTATGATGTGCTGCTGCTCATTGTCTGTTGACTCTGCATTCCAGTGCTGGTGCTGGTTTCGTATTCTAGATGTGTGTCCGTTGAGCTGTTGCCAGGCCGTTTGCGTTGCCCGATTCTAATGATGCCAACGATGCTGCTGTTGTTGATGTTGTTGTTGTTGTACTGCTTCGAGTCTATGGAATAGGTGTTGCTCCTGGGGGTTAGCGTTGGTGGTGGTTACTTCGGTAACCTAGCCCGCCCTTAAGTGGAGATCGTCCCGATCCGTTTAATCGATTCTGGCAGTAAATCTTGAAGATCATGAAAACGATGAACAGAGTGGTAATGCTGGTAAACGAGAATCCTCAAACAAAGTCAAATATCAGGTAAAGTTATGTTGCTGCAAATAGACATGTTCAATTTTTTCCGGTTCTTTGATGTTTCGTTGCCAATCGTTGAAATGTCAGATAATGATGTTTGTTCCAGGTTGTTTTTGATGTTGTGAAGTGCTCCATGGATGACTTCTATTTCACGTACTATTTCGTCGTTTTGGAATGACTGGTTATTGAAATTGATGGTGCAATTCGAAAATGTTACTAATAGATTTGCCAACTAAGGTACGGTCGTCCGGTCCGCAGTTGCATTGTATTGGTTATTTCTTGCGTTTTGAATCAGGAGTGTGCCTTCGGTAATTAATTGTTGCGTTGTTCTGTTGGAATATGTAGAGTTGCTCATGATTCCTTACCGAATATTGGCAGGTAAATACAAGCGTCATTTATCCGCTTTCAAATAAGATGCTTTTTGGACAGGAATTGACTTGGGTTGTTGGTGGCGTACAGGGTGTCCTGTTTGATGATGTACTCTGGATAGTTGTAAATTATCTGGTCCTTGTGTACCAAAGGGTATAGTTGAATCACTGAAGATGTTTTGTTGTCTAGTCGTGGAACATGAAGGATGTACAGAAGAGTCTCCTGACTCACTGCAAATTTTGGGATTACGTGTTGAAGGGCTTCGTCTGGGAGGTTTACCTTTACGCCTTGATTTTGAAGTAATGACTTTATAAATGATATTTCTTGTATCGAAAGTATTTTGTTGGTGGATATTGACGTTTTTGATAGAATGAAGGCATCTTGGATGTCTTCTAGAAGTTTGAACCACGATGTCGATGTTTATGATAGTAATAATTGATGTGATTTCGTTGGTTATCAATTCATTCGTTTTCATGTTGTTGATTATTTTGTTGATGGTTCCGGTTAGTTGTGAGATCCTCTGGTTAATGTAGTTTATTTAACTCGAACTGTTGATTGTTTTGTGTGATCAATTCGTTTAACGTGGAATTGATAATACGGAGATCCTGTGCGTCTGGTGAGCCGCGATCCATTTCCAAGATGATCCTAACGTATCCCAGCGTCTGGTACGGTGATGTTGGTGGTTTATTTGAAGGAAATTGTTATAAAGGTTTTCACTTTCAGCTTAACTATGTCTCTAATGGATTTCTAGTATCTACTTTATCATAGAAGGAAGAAGTTAGGTAATCTATGGACTCCTGAATGTCTGTTAAATTTATGGGATGTATAATTTTTAAGGTTCCTGTTTGGATCTTACAATTTCCTATATTTAAAGTAGCAAGGGGTCTGCATTAAGGTTTCTCATTGAAAGGTAGACGTCATGGTCAAGGTGGGGATCGTAGTGAGCATCAGGATAAGTATCTGGAAAGGTGGTTTACAAAAATTAGATTTTATATCTTATCGTAAAATTAATCGTATATGATAAGCATGGGTTATTTTATGATACTTATTCAAATCTTCCTTTTCTTTTAAGTTTAGATTTATGAAGTTTGATATTTCTATGGTCTATATAGGTTTTTCCTTCTATTTCGTTTGCTGTTACTTTTTTATACTTTAGCTTTCTCTTATTCCTTATTCCTGTATCCTATTATAAATTTGTTCATCTCTATTGATTTGATTATCTTCCCTAGTCTTGTTTCTGTTCTCTAAAACTGTTCTCTGGTTTTTATGTAATTTTTCAACGATCTCATCGAACATTCTGTTCGATTTTCTAAAATAGTTGCTAAGTTAAGGGGTCTTTCCTCCCCATCTTTGATGCCATAGAATATTTCAATCGGTTTAATTTGGTAGTACTATGGTGTGGAATTGTATAAAGTGGTTGCTATTCTATATATTTCTTTATTGGAGAGATCGTTGTAATTCTGTTTTATACAAAGGAATATTTCATTGAGGTAGAGTGAAAACGCTCTACTATTCCGTTAACCTCGCTATGGTTTGATGGGGTGTAGTACGGTTCCACTCTTAGTCTCTGAAGGAGCCCTCAATTTCGATCGACTTAAACGCAGCTTCGTTATCGCAAACGATCATGCAGGGTGTTCCGTAAGTCGAAATAAGTTTAACGAGGCCACGTTTTTACATCGAGTATAGATCTGGATTTGATAGGATAGGATAGCAAATTTGGAAAGTTGTCTACTGCAGATAGGAAGGTATTGGGACTGGAAATGAAGATATCAATATGCAATATGTCTAAAAGGCTTTTTGGAATGGGGTTTCTGCTAACTTGCACTTATATGGGTTTCGTTCATACTTACTCTCCAAGCAAGTCCCGCACAGGTTGACGAACGTCTGCACCTTGGCTCGCATCTTTGGGAAGTAGAATGTTTTTGTATGACAGCATAGTTCTCCTCGGCACCTCGGTGTGCGCGTTGATGAACCTCTTCCTGACTGCCCTGTCTGTTCTTCGTTACTTCGTAAGTCCTGCAGGAGATTCTGTGTTAATTTTATTTTTTAATGTCTTATTTCTAGAAAAATAATTCTTGTATGCTATTTGAAGCGTGTTTGTCCACCTCTCTGGACACATGATGCAATTGACTCTTGTCGGATGCATATGATCCCTCAAATCTGAGATTGAGGTATCCCAAATGGTTCGCCGATATATTGTGGGAAAAACTTCCTCATATATTTCTCCATCTTGCTCCCCTTCTTTAATTATGATTTGATTTCTGAAATAATTTATGGGTCTTTCAGTCATGGGTATATAATCATTGTCGTCAGAAGAAGCTGAATGTACAGTTTTCATTGTCTGAATCGACAGTTGCTTCAATGATGATTCCGTCTCGTTTACGTTTATTTCGTGCGGTATTCCGGGAAAGCCCGTCCGCTACCACATTCTGTTTACCGGCCCGGTATTGGATGTCATAGTCGAACTCTTCTAGTCGCAACTTCATCCGTACCAGCCTATCATTACCCGGTTTTCAAGTTTAAAGCGTAAGTCGGGGTTTGTGGTCGGTGTGTAATGTAAACTTTCGACCAAACAAGTAGGGCCTGAAATACTTGCACGCCAATCAATAGCCAAGAGTTCTTTCTCAATGGCTGAGTATTTCTCTTCGCTTTGTGTTAGGGTGCGCGATGCAAAGGCTATAGGCTTGTCTTGTCCGACAGGACCTTGCGATAAAACCGCGCCTAATGCATAATTTGAAGCGTCTGTCGTAAGTAAGAATCGCTTCGTAAATCAGGATACTGTAGCACATGGCTACTGGTTAAAATATTCTTGCAACGGTTAAAGGCAGAAACGAATTCACGGGTGTGACTGATAGTTTCTCCCTTTGCGTAATAGTTGCGTCAAAGGCTTTGCAATTTTGCAAAGTCCTTGATAATTTTCTATAGTAGCCTACTACACCTAAGAAGGCTCTAAATTCCTTCTCGTTTCGGTAGAAGCCACTCTTGAATTGCGGTGATCTTCCCAGAGTTTGGTTTCACTCCTTCGGGTGTCACTACGTGTCCTAAAGGCCACTTCTTTCTGTAAAAATTCGCATTTATCAATTTGTAATTTTAAATTGAATTTGCGAAGAGGTTTCTAGAATCTTTGAAAGATTTACTAGATGTTCCTGCAGGCTGGTGGAAAAGATGATAATATCATCCATGTACACCAGACATCTCATGCCTATATGTTCCCTGAGGATGTTATCCATCACTCGTTGGAATGTTGCAGGCGCATTTTTGAGTCAAATGGCATCCGTATGAATTCATAGTGTCCACCCTCGACACTGAATGCTGTCTTTGGAATGTCATTTGTGCTAACCTCGATTTGGTGAAAGCCGGAAGCCAAATCGATGGTCGTCGAAAACCATGACATCTTCTAGTTTGTCTAGGATGTCAGTAATGTTGAGGATTGGGTATCGATTGTCTATAGTTTTATTATTTAATTTCCTATAGTCGATGACCAATCGCCATTTCGTTGACCCGATGAATCAAGTTTTTTCCGGGACAACCCATATCAGGGAAGACCATGGACTATTCCGAAGGCCGAATTATACCTTGATCAACATCTTTTTCCGATTTGTCTTTGTACCTCTTCCTTATGGAAAAAGGGTATCGGTACGACTTCGTGTATACAGGCAGATCATCCTTTGTTTTGATCTGGTGTTGTATAGCACTGGTAAAGTCAATTTCTTATCGTCACTAGAAAGGACTTCTGGAAATTTATTCAAAACATGGGTAAGTTTCTCTTCTTCTTCTTTTGTTTAGGTGATCAGTTCTTATATTTTGTTTTATTTCTATTTTTGGTGTATGCTTTCTTTTGCTTGTGTTGTGTGTTTGGATAGAAACTTCATCCATGAAATTATTGAGCTCCGTAAATAAGGCTTCTTTGTCTATCTGGATTTCAACTTGCTTGTTGCTGAGAGGTTTATCACGGGAAATGTAGCTATACCGTTTCGAGCGCTGTATACTCCTGAAGGAGTATAACCACATCGTCTCTTAACATAATATCGTTACTCAATCAGAAAATCTCCCTCTTTGATTCGGACTGGAAATTCTTTCACAAGAGTCTCACTTCCGTGGATATTTAATTGTTCGCTAGTTGGGAATTTTTGTTTAGCTGTATTATCGTATTTTTAATGGTAATTGTATTAGATACTGTATCGATTATGGCACCCATGGATCGCAATGATTCGAATCCAATAAGTCCATCGAAAATCGTGAAAACTAAATAGGAAAAATTTAGGTTCGGTAGACCTTTTGCAAAAGTTGATCAAAGGATTTAAGTACGTAAATTTGTCTATGATATGTGAACCGCTTATATTTTTAATTTTTATGTTGTGGTCCTGATCCAACACTAGTGATAAGGAACTAACTCCGGGGTAATGTAATTTTTATTGGCTCCCGTGTCGTTAAAAATCTCAGGGGCCTACCTGATTTTCTAGGGATTTCCAAATATGGAAGAAAATTATTTTTCATTCCGTTGTTTGTAGGTCGAAAGCCATGCAAAATTTAATTCTTCATCATTTTCATTTTGTTTCAGACGGCATTGTTGCTGTATCATAATCTTGTTCTGGGACACACGAGTCATGTTCCTGATCCGGGTACTCTTCATGAATTTTCATACTGTGTTGTTCCTGATTATTTATTTGAGCTTCTTGCCTTTGGTAAGGCATCATCTGTTTTGATTGTCTGAGGTCAGGTTTGATGTATGGTACAACTTGTTTTTGAAATTGGGGATTCGGTTGAAATTGTCTTTGGTATTGAAATTTTTAATAGGCTGCCTTTGGTGTTGGAAATTTTGAGGCTGTCTTTGATGCTGGGAATTTTGAGGGAGGTTGTCTTTGATACTGAGAATTTTGAGGACCTGCATTTTGAAATTGTGGTCTGAAATGAGCTTGTGGAGTAAATCTTTGAAAGCTTTGAGTGGGAGTTTGATATTTATTGGCATGCACCAACCCTATTTTTGTTATGCCACTGGTTTATTTAAAGGTTTTGTTGTGGTGCCATATTTACTGAATATTTTTCCTTTCTGCGCTATTAGCATTGGTGCTCTCTTGCGCTTTGATAAACTTCGTTCAAACTTTTCGGACGCGACACTCTAGTCAATGTAAGTATGGTTCGTCAAGCCCGTCAATGAAAGAATTTAAAATCATGTCCTCATAGCTGTTTGAAAGTGTTTTAATACACTTTTTCATTTCGTTATCCAAGGATAGTTTTGCAACAATGTCGAGAGAAGTTCCCGACATTCATTGTAGAAATCGGTAATGTTTCTCGTGTTCTGTTTTAGATAACAGATCTGGGTGAAACAAGGCCACAAGGTCCCTCTTGTCCCCGAAATATTCAATCAATACTCTTTTCATTTCACTCCACTCACACTCGGTGTGCTACTTCCCAGTGATAGCTGCCTCGTCTACAATTTTATCACGAATTACACTAAGCCACAGGGCATGACGGAATTTATGTCTGCTGTGGATGGGCACAAACTTTTGCATGATCCAGTTTTTCTTCAACTGAGCTTAGCCAGGCGGCTAGTGATTTCTTGTCGCCTTTGTATGGGACGATTAATTTATTGCATCTGGTATACGAGATGCGTCAAATGAGAAACACGGCCTCTAACTGAGGCGTTGCCGTACAGACGGACCTGCCTCTCTTTCATCTAAGCGATCTTGCGTCATTGTCATAATTTGTAATCTCTGTTCTTCGATTTGAGCAGCGAGTTGCTCAATCTGTCTTCTTGTAAATCTTCTGACATTTTCTGGTTAACATACACTACACTTTGTTGGAAAATTAAAATTCTCACTTTCTAAACACTTACACTATCTGAATTACGATTACTCACAATAAATTTGCTTCACGTTACGCCACGATTTTTTTGCTACGGTTTCACTTATTTGTCATCAACGGTGTGTTAATTAATATTAGGAAGGTTTGTTAGGAAGAAAGAATAGATAGTAAATCCAAAAAAGTTTTGGACCTCACCACAATTCGACTGGTATTCCACCAGCGAAGCATGAAGCGGATAATTGTTCCTGGGATGGGCTGCTGGTATTCCACCAGATAATCCACAAATCCTTGGTGTTTGACGATGTTCGCTCGTCACTTGGAAGCGCCGGATTGTCCGCAAGGTGGCCCGCTGAGGTTTCACTCACTGCTTTTCGGTAATCCGCCGGAAAGGAACTGCACCGGATGAAAATCACAACTGGTTTTCGACACAAATCCTTAATAATCCGTTAAGGATGGCACAGTTCTGGAGATCACTCGCGACACTTAGAAACGCATTACAAATCCGCGCCGACTGCCAATTACAACTCAGGGCCTTCAGGGCACGTTTTAAAAAATAACTTAACTCGTTAACTACCTGTAAAGAACTGAATTTATTTTTCTTCAAAAAGTCCTTCAGAGGCCTCAAGCTCTAACAATTCCTGACTAAGCATTATGATATTGCTGCTGCTCGTGTCTGTTGACTCTGCATTCCCGGTGCTGGTGCTGGTTTCGTATTCTAGATGTGTGTCCGTTGAGCTGTTGCCAGGCCGTTTGCGTTGCCCCGATTCTAATGATGCCAACGATGCTGCTATTTGTTGATGTTGTTGTTGTTGTACTGCTTCGAGTCTATGGAATAAGTGTTGCTCCTAGAGGTTAGCGTTGGTATGGTAAGTTACTTCGGTAACTTATATATATATATATATATATATATATATATATATATATATATATATATATATATATATATATATATATATATATATGCGCTTCGATCACTCCAATTGCTATCTTTGAAGTATAACTGGAACAGAATAAAGAAACATTTAACAACATATCTTATAAATAATATCTCTTATTGTAATTTTTGTTTTGATGTGCGTCATGATCTATTGTTTTTCTAGCTTTTAAGGACTAGTAGGATGTTAATACAAAGCTGTTTATTTTTCAGTACCAATCCAAAGGATGACAGTTATATTTTGTACATACGCATATTATGTTTTTGTATTGACTTACTGTAGCCGCTTTTTACATGGTCAAATAATTTAAATTGTGTCTTGAAATTCCATTTCACCATTAAAATTTGAAATTTGTATAAATAGCATTTTTTATCTTTTATGATATCTTCAATGTTTGTGTGGGATAAGTAAGATTCTGTATATATATATATATATATATATATATATATATATATGGATATATATATACATATATATATATATATATATATATATATATATATATATATATATATATATATATATATATATATATATATATATATATATATATATATATATATATATATATATATATATATATATATATATATATATATATATATATATATATATATATATATAGCAATCTATACAGAATATATATATATGATCTGTATCATATTGGATCAGCTTATGAAAGCATATGAGTCCTTCATTTTTAGGAAAAGTAGTAATTTGCAATATCTCAGCACATTTCCTGGTACATATTTGCTTTGCGGTATAATATTTGTTTAAGTGCAAAAAACATGTGTACAATTTTCAAGACAAATCGACTTAGCATTTTCCCGAAAATAATGAGTTATATCATGAGGTAGTTATGCATCCTCCGACATTATACTCCAAAGAGTTCTCGAATCTTCTAGAACACTTGAAGTTAAACTACCCCACATGTGTTCATAAACTAAAATGAGACTTTGGTACTTGTACACTTGACATTGGAATATTTGCAAATGGTGATAGACCATCCAAAGAGTGTATATTAGATTATAAACTAATGTGAGGTTTTGGCGCTTGTCAATGCGTGAGGGTTAAGGTTAAGATCAAAATGTGAAAGCGATTGATCTCAACCCAAGCTATCAAAAGTTCTGATAAAAGGGTGTTTTTTGGCTTAACCAGTAAATCGAGGGATTATGATGAGAATTCTATTCAGCTTACTTTTTAAGTAATTAACCGCACTTTGTAGTTCGCATTCAATGTTTCAGCTTCTAGCAGCATTGTTATATACTCGTTAAAAAAAAAACTTTGAGGTTCATGAGGTTGTAGAGAATGCTATTCAGCTTAAAAAGTACCTCAAACGAACTGGACAAAAAAAAACAAAAGACATCTTTATTCGACATTTTTGATCTTCTTCAATCCTGCCACAATTTATATTTAGAGTCCTGTGTTGTGAAATAATGATTTACTCAAATTTGATGTTTTTTTCTTAACTAAATTAATTTTTCATGAATACTCATTACCTAGTCTCCAACTCGAGTCTTCCTCTTTCAAACCGGGGTGCTCACCACTGTGCCATATGAACGAGGTTGGTTATGCTATGATTTTACTCGAAGCATTGATTCCATGCATAAGTACTTTATTGTTCCCTATAATATTATGTGATCCAGATCACTTTTCGAATATAAATAATCTTTTTGACATTTTTTAAAGTCTTCCTCGGAACTTTACGTATACTTCAAAAAGTAGGAAAGTAGTTCAACATATATGTATTGTCAATTTTTGGAAATTGAAATTGGTTGGAAATCATTCATCGGACTTTGTAGGAGTTGGCATCGTGCATGTGGTTGGATACAGGACTAGTGTTGCGGGACCACTGAGCAATGAGTTCAGTACCGCAGTATCAGTGTGAGTTCAGTACCGCCCGATACATAAACGTCAATCGGACAGACAGCATAGACGTCAGTGACATAGCGTGGTCAACTGTCACATGGAGCATAAGTCAGTACTGATTGCGAAGTGAACCATAAAGAAATTGTTTTGCTAGTAAATTAGTGATTTATTGAACTTATAGTACGCCTGAAACTTGTTAGTTAACCTAGATGAATTAGAGCTGTAGTTAAGGTAAATTCGGTAAAATATTTCTTAATGCTATTTGTTAAACCTAAATCATTGTTATTATCACTGATAGAAGCTAAAGTACGGATTCAGTTTATAAAACGTACTCAACTATAAGTTAAGTAGTCAGCGGTAGTCAGAAGCCAGTTTCGGACCAAAGTAAGAAAGGAACACGAATATGTAAGTCCGCATTCCTTTGTATTATGTCAGTGATCTAACATATAATAAATTTCAGCTAGAAGCTGTTACTACTGCTATCAAGACGTGCCTACCCTTTTATCTGTCCGAAACAAACTTCTAGATATTCCGGTGAGAAGTGGATTTCCTGACTGAAGATGGAAGGAAAAATTGTCGGAAAACATTGCGCCAGGTGCGATCGGCCGGACACAGCAGATAACTTAGTCGGCTGTGATATGTGCGAGACGTGGATGCACTATAGCTGTGCGGGAGTAACGGACTCTATTGCAGATCCGAACCGCAGTTGGCAGTGTGATCAGTGTCGCCCCCATATAGACGAGTCGAGAAGTCGCGTCCGTTCATCAGTTAGCCGTTCTTCCGCCAGCAAACAGTCAGCGCGAGTTGAACTAAACTTGCAAATGATGGAGGAACAGAAAGCTTTACGTTTGCGCAGGATCCAGGAGGAAGAAGAGGCAAAAAGGCGTAGAATCCAACAAGAGGAAGCAGCTCAGGCGGCTGCTAGAAAAGAAATCGCCGAGGAAGAAGAAAACTTCATCAAGCAAAAGTATTCTATGCTGCTGGCAGAAGCGGAATCAGAGGATGATGTTAGTCGGAGGTCCAGATTGACGAGTCGAGCCAGCAAGGAAAAAGTTCGGTCGTGGCTTAGCGAACAGGAAGTCGGTGTATCGATACAAGCACCATCCGTCAGTGTTAAGCCATCAGTCGCACCCTCATCGAAGGAGCAATCAACGGTTCCAGCATCTATGCTAGTCCAGATCGAATCTGCAGCAGCTTCAGGTGGAATTATTTCAGCGACAGGTGCAAAACCCGTACCTGTAGTGCGTTTTCCGGGGTCAACATCTACGCCGAATTCATTCAATGGTTCCGCAAGCGCGGAAATTATCGATCTTCCAGAGTCAAATCTAATACCAAGCGGTAACTTTATCTCTAAGACCCAAATACCCATCCATCAGCCATCGGTAAGTACATCACTGTTGAAAAGATGTTACTCCCCGCACGGATTAAATCCTTCATCGCCGTAAGCCCTAACCAAGATCTACCGAAAACAATGAGTGCTCATCCTCAAAGTAAATTACACCACCAATTCATCGCAAATTCCATCTCTTGTGGCAGGTGTTAGAAGCTCAGTAGTTGCAAATATATCGGGTTCCAACCGAAATGTAATTTCAAGGTCTGTTAGTGTTGGATGCGGTAATATTAGTGGGCCTTTCATTAGCAGTGTACCATCGGTTGAATATATGAGGGAATATGTTGCAAGAAGTGTTCCGCAGCAATGTAGTTATGGATCTCCAGTTATTCCCACTAATAATTTTGTGTCACTTAGTGCACCAATACCAGTAAATTCATCAAATGTTCCCGCAGTGATTACATCTGGAGTGTGCAACCAAAATCAAGTATCACATTCGGGTCCATCAATGCTGAGTTCCAGTTGTCATTCAACGTGGATGAACAGCAATATCATTAGCGCTAAAGCATGCGGGAATCGTCCTTTGGCTACGAATCCTGGTGAAGTTTTCCCTATTTCTGGGACGATTTCAAGCCGTCGAGGTGTTTCAGCAAGCGTCAATGCTTCGATGCCGTTTGTATCCAACTTCGTTCCAACTCATAGTAATGTATTAGCTTCCCAGTCAGCATCGGGATTTGTGAATCTCGGAAATCATCCGACAGGTGAACAGCAGCGTCAAACAGAAGGACAACAAACGACACAGACGATTGCCACCATGAGATGTGGACCTACGGCTGAGCAACTTGCTGCGAGACAAGTGATGCCACGAGAGCTTCCAAACTTTTCGGGGGACCCACAAGATTGGCCGCTTTTCTACAGTTCGTTCTGCAACTCTACGGACGCATGCGGGTTCAGTGACTCGGAAAATCTAGCGCGACTACAGCGCAGTTTGAAGGGGGTTGCTTTGGAAGCAGTGCGAAGCCGTTTGTTAATGCCACAGTCAGTGCCCTACGTAGTGGATATCTTGCGGAGGTTGTATGGTCGGCCGGAAATCCTGATTCATTCTCTTCTGCAAAAGTTGCGTGCGGTTCCACCTCCGAAGTCCGACAATTTGCATTCCCAAATCACCTTTGGTCTAGCAGTGCAGAACGTTGTGGATCACATGTCCATAGCAAACCTTGTCGATCACCTGTGGAACCCGACCTTGCTGTACGAGTTAGTTGAGAAACTTCCGTCTCAGCTCAAAATGCAGTGGTCTTATTACAAAAGTAAGTGTCAACATGTCAACCTGACGACTTTCGGCGCCTTCATGGCCGAGTTGGTGGTGATGGCTTCAGACGTCACACTCTCCATCGCCGATAAGGTCAACAGAAAGGAAAAGGAGAAACCGAAGCTGTACGTGCACTCAACGGAGCAGCCCGAAAATAAGTCGCTGTCCATAACTGAGAAGGACGGGCCGGAGTTAAAGGTGAAAACCTGCCTGTTCTGTGACAGGGTCAACCACCTGATAGCGGACTGCAGACAATTCAAGGCGCTCGATATCGATAGTAGGTGGAAGTTGGTGAAACAGAAAACTTCTGGAGCCCGTAGTCCGGATAATCCAGTCAACGTCATCGGTAAACCAAAGGTCGTAGAGCACCAGAATCTCCACAGTTCCCTAGCGTATTCTCTTTTCCGATACCTGCCAGTGACAATCCACGGTAATGGTAAAGAAGTTAGGACATACGCCTTTCTGGATGATGGGTCCTCTTCAACGTTGATGGAATTCAGTATCGCATCGTCTTTAGGTATCCGTGGGCCAATCGATGCCTTTTCTTTGAGCTGGACTGGTAACATATCCAGAGAGGAAAATGAATCCGAACGCGTCAGTGTAGTGGTAGCAGGAGAAGGCAAGAAGTTCAAACTTCACAATGTGCGAACAGTCCAAGAGCTTCGCTTACCAGCACAAACGATGTCGTACAAAGATCTGCACAGCTCTTATCAACACCTAAAGGGTCTTCCAGTCCGCAGCTATACCGATGCAATTCCTGGGATCATCATTGGAATGGAGCATGTCCGACTTCTGACTTCGTTGCGCGTACGAGAGGGCAATGACAATGAACCAGTTGCTGCCAAAACGCGCCTTGGATGGTGCATCTTTGGAAAGCGATCAGACAGCAGTACTGTATTGGAACAGTTAAATCTACATCTAGATGGTGATTCGGGAAATCGGCAACTGCATCAGTGGATGAAACAATTCTTCACAGTAGAGGAGTCCATTGTTACAGTCAAACCAGAGGCTGAAGAAGATAAGCGAGCTAGAACGATTATGCAAGCAACCACAAGAAGACTGAACGGTGTCTTCGAAACGGGACTGTTATGGAAGTACGATCACATCACCTTTCCTGACAGCTACCCAATGGCAGTAAGACGGATGAACGCGTTACAGAAGCGGCTGAGTAAGAATCCAGAGCTCGAGACAAGGGTGAGAGAACAGCTTGAAGACTACGAGACGAAGGGATATGCACATCGCATTACTCCCGAGGAGCTCCATTCAACGGACTCCAGTAAGGTCTGGTATCTGCCACTGGGAATAGTTCAGAATCCGAAGAAACCAAGCAAGCTACGGTTGATTTGGGATGCCAAAGCTCGAGCTGGAGGTGTATCACTCAACAATATGTTACTAAAGGGGCCAGATCATTTGGTGGCGCTGACATCAGTGCTGTTGCGTTTCAGACAGAGGAACATCGCAGTCGTCGGTGACATAAAGGAGATGTTCCATCTAATCCGTATTCGAGATGCGGACAAGCAATCACAACGCTTTCTTTACCGTCACAGTCCAGAATCACCTCCACAGATCTATGTGATGGATGTCGCAACTTTCGGTGCAACCTGCTCACCCAGTTTGGCGCAGTTCGTGAAGAACGAAAACGCAAAAGATTTCGCAGAAACCTTTCCCAGGGCAGTTCGAGCAATAACAGACAACCATTAAGTTGACGATTTCTTGGACAGTGTTGACACCGAACAGGAAGCCGTTGCTCTAATCAATGTGGTCAGACACATCCACAGACAAGCAGGATTCGAAATACGGAACTTCTGCTCTAACTCAGCCGAAGTGCTGACAAGCATCGGCGAGTGCGCCGCTCCACAGAAGATATCCATGAATTTGGAGAAATCTTTAGAGTCCGAGCGCGTATTGGGCATGGTTTGGAAGCCAAGAGAAGACGTCTTTACCTTCGACATATGTAGCATCAGTGTAGAAATCAAACAGTTAATCGAAAGTTCCACGATACCGACAAAGCGACAAGTACTGCGAGCGGTCATGTCAGTGTTCGACCCGCTTGGACTGATTGCACATTTTGTAGTGCACGGAAAAATCCTTATGCATCAGATCTGGAGAACTGGAACGGAGTGGGATGAATGTATCGCAGAAGAACTTCGTGAGATGTGGAACGGTTGGTGTCAGTACCTGCAGCGCTTGCACGAGGTAACAGTACCGCGTTGCTTCTTCAAGGGAGTGAACTCATCGGCTATGAACAACGTGGAAGCGCATTTATTTGTAGATGCGAGTGAGTTGGCTTGCGCAGCAGTTCTGTACCTTCGCTATGTAGACAACGACAATCCTCGGTGTGCGCTGGTGGCTTCAAAAACAAAGGTTGCCCCGCTGAAGCCTCTATCCATTCCACGGCTAGAACTGCAAGCAGCCCTGATCGGTACAAGGTTGATAGAAACGGTACTATCGTCGTTAGACATTAAAGTCAGCAACCGTTATATGTGGTCTGACTCATCGACAGTTCTGTGTTGGTTACGATCCGACAGTCGACGATATCATCAATTCGTGGCGTTTCGTGTAGGGGAGATTCTTACCACAACTAGCATGGACGAGTGGCACTACGTTCCGTCTAAGCTGAACATTGCTGACGCAGCCACAAAATGGAAGACTGGTCCAAGTATCGACCCAAGGAATCCGTGGTATAATGCACCAGAATTTCTGTACAAGCCAGCTGAGTTGTGGCCGACAGAACCTCTGCAGAACCGACAGGAGACGGACATCGAACTGAAAGCCGTTTTTCTATTCCACAGAACAGTACGTCAACCATTGATAGATGCATCTAGATTCTCCAATTGGAATCGACTTCTCAGAACCGCTGCTTATGTTCTACGAGCAGTCCGCAGATTCAAAGGAGAAAGTGGGTCCAAGCCGGATCACTTGACGCGAAAAGAGCTGCATGATGCAGAAAACTTAATGTGGCGACAAGTGCAAGCTGAAACCTATCCCGATGAGTAAGCGATTCTGCAACGAAACCGCACAAAGTCGGACAGTACAGTACCAATTCCGAAGACCAGTCCATTGTATCGGATGTCCCCGTTCCTAGATCAACAAGGTGTCATCCGAATGAACAGTCGACTCACAGTTGCACCAACTATATCTGATGGCATGAAGTTCCCGATCCTTCTTCCAAGGAAACATTATGCAGTGTACCTTCTAGTCGAAGGTTATCATCGTCGTTTCCTGCATGGCAACGGAGAGACAGTTTGCAACGAAATGCGCCAACGATTCTGTGTTTCAGGGCTACGAACTTTAATTCGTCAGGTGTCAAACCAGTGCGTTACCTGTCGCGCTAGAAAGACTATTCCGCAACCACCAATGATGGCACCCCTACCAGAGGCACGGGTCACTGGATTTGTACGCCCGTTCACCCACACAGGAGTGGATTATTTCGGGCCGATACAGGTCAAACAAGGACGTAGTTTGGTGAAACGATGGGTAGCGCTCTTCACGTGTCTAACAGTACGAGCTGTACACGTAGAGTTGGTATCTAGTCTGTCCACTCAATCATGCATCATGGCTATAAGGCGATTCATCGCTCGTCGAGGATCCCCGGAATCCTTCTACAGCGACAACGGGACGAATTTCGTAGGAGCCAGTAACATTCTGGTGAAACAGCTTCAGGAGATCAATGAAGATTGCGCGGTGACGTTCACCAACTCTGCGACCAGTTGGGAATTCAATCCACCATCGGCGCCCCACATGGGAGGATCATGGGAGCGCATGGTGCGATCTGTGAAGACAACAATGGCAGCTATTGCAGATTATCCTCATCACCCAAGCGATGAAGTACTGCAGACAGTGGCAATTGAAGCAGAGGCGATCGTCAACTCCAGACCATTGACCTACATTCCGCTGGATTCCGCAGAGCAAGAGGCTTTAACGCCAAATCATTTCCTGATGTTTGGAACCAAGAGCGTCGTACAACCGTCAACCTTAGTGGATTCAGCTGGTAGCAGTTTAAGGGACAGTTGGCGTCTCTCACAGTTCTTGGTGGATCATTTCTGGAGGCGATGGATACGAGAGTACTTGCCGACCATAACAAGACGTAGCAAGTGGTTGGAGCCGGTCAAGCCGTTAGAACCAGGAGACCTTGTGTTGGTTGTCGAAGAAGGAAAGCGGAATGGTTGGCTGAGAGGTCGGATAATGAACGTGAATAAGGCAGCAGAAGGACAATTTCGACTAGCGACCGTTCAGACAAAAAACGGACTAGTGAGCCGAGCCGCAGTGAAATTAGCGCCCCTGGACCTTCGGACATCTGGACATCAGTACCGCAGTATCAGTGTGAGTTCAGTACCGCCCGATACATAAACGTCAATCGGACAGACAGCATAGACGTCAGTGACATAGCGTGGTCAACTGTCACATGGAGCATAAGTCAGTACTGATTGCGAAGTGAACCATAAAGAAATTGTTTTGCTAGTAAATTAGTGATTTATTGAACTTATAGTACGCCTAAAATTTGTTAGTTAACCTAGATGAATTAGAGCTGTAGTTAAGGTAAATTCGGTAAAATATTTCTTAATGCTATTTGTTAAACCTAAATCATTATTATTATCACTGATAGAAGCTAAAGTACGGATTCAGTTTATAAAACGTACTCAACTATAAGTTAAGTAGTCAGCGGTAGTCAGAAGCCAGTTTCGGACCAAAGTAAGAAAGGAACACGAATATGTAAGTCCGCATTCCTTTGTATTATGTCAGTGATCTAACATATAATAAATTTCAGCTAGAAGCTGTTACTACTGCTATCCAGACGTGCCTGCGCCTTTATCTGTCCGAAACAAGCGGAATATTGCTTCCGGAAATGTAAAGCATATACTAACTCTAAGACCAGTGGGTCCTGAACAAACCAGATTTTTTCTTGGCTCAGTCAGTACTAGCACATCGGTCCTACGGTTCGGTCCCGAGCCAAAAGCGCCCCTAGTAATGAACTCACACGAACTACACTCTCAAATCACTAACAAAACGCGACGCAGGGAGGCAAGACCTGACACTTATCGTTCTTACAATTTAAAATAAATTTGCCTTTTGGTCGAACCGGTTTCGGGCACGATGCTGCCACATCTACGGGACTATGTCCGACTGATTACACAAATTCGTACGCTTTCACGTAGTTGTCAGAAGAGAAGAGACAGTTACTGAATTCTCAGCTTTGTCAAGTTAAACAGGCATGATGTGATGGGAGGTTCGTCTTCATTCATGAGTTGGTTCGATGAATTCAGGATAAACATCGATTCCCGTATGCGTTTAAGTGAGACGGTTTTACCTGTTTTATCAGTTTTGCGTTTTCCCAGTCAATATTATGGTCAAAACCTGTCGCTATGTACCGCTGTTGCTGATTCATTGAGTTTCCGTTTATCAACAGCGTTTTTGTGTTCTTCATGCGAACCTTTACTTTGCGGCGGGTTTGTCCGATGTATACGGATGAGCAGTCCTGACAGGGAATTTGGTAACCTGAGTTTTCGTCCGCTGGAACCTTGTCCTTCAAGCGTATAGAATGTCGCGTAGAGTGTTTTTCGCTTTTGTAAACTATGTGTAATCCTTGTTGTTTGAGTGTGTTTTTTATTGCTCCGTAACTTTAGGATAAAACGGTAGACTGATCCTTCGTACATTTTCTCTGTCTGGCTTAAGTGTGGTGATGTTTTTATGTGTAGCTTTCGTTTGTGTTTTTGTAGAATTTTTCCGTGAACTCTTTCTCGTAGCCATTCATCTCAGCTGCCTGGTAGATACGTTCTTTTTCTTCTGCGGGTACTTGTTCCTCCGCCGGTACATTATATGGGCGGTGTGCCATGGAGTGAAAAGCCGCTTGTTTTTGGGATCCAAAGTGATTGGAGTCGGATGTAGTGTACCGATCAGTCGTTGTCGGATTACGGTAAATTCCAAATTTCAACGTGTCATCTTTGCTTTTCTGGCGATCATTAAATCCAGGAAAGGTATTTTCTGTCAGGTTACCTTTTCTACCGTGAACTTAATTGAGCTGTGACGTGAGTTAAGCATCCTGACGGTTTGATTCTAGGTAGCGTTCTTTCACGGGTGCCAGTACATCATCAACATAGCGCCACCAAACCAGGGATTGTCGAAAAACACAGAGTAGTGCAAAATAGGCAAGTGCTTCACCCAATTTCAAGTGAGCGTCTCTTGTTTCAGAAGAGCGCACAAAACGAAAGATGCGAGATTTCGTAGCAGCGCAGAGACAGATAGCCGCACATGCACTACTCTTTCAGAGACAAAGAGTAATGCACATTGCTCTACTCAGTGCTCTACTCAGTGCTTTACTTTGTGCTTCGGCTCATGCTTTGGTACATGGTAGCAAAATGAAAAGTTTTGAAGCTAGTACAAAAAAGGCATTGTATGGGTTCATAGAGGGAAAATTTTATTAAAATCCTTATTCACATACTAGTCTGGCCTATACCGCCGTGTCTGTTTTTGCACTTGTGTTTGCACAGAGACGACAAGGAGAGTGCAATCGTTAGCACCCAAAGAGACGAGAGCAAATTCAAAATGAGATGTGCGGCTTTGAGCGCACGGCACAACAAGGGTGCACGGGAGCACAGACTGCACTTTCACGTCTCTTTGAAATTTATTGTGCTGTCTCGTAGCAGCGCGTGCTGCACTCAAAGAGATTTGAGTCGCACCTTATCCCTGCACCAAACTCGAGGGAAAAATTTTTCCTTCTCAGCATCTACCTCGAAGTCGCTCATAAAGAGGTTTGCCAATAGGGGTGAAAGTTTGCTTCCCATGCTAAGACCGAACGTTTGCTTGTAGAATTTTCCTCTAAATGTGAAAAAATTCTGGTTCATGCAAACCTCAGCCCTGAAGATACGCCTCGAATTGATAGTGAGGCGCTCGACTGCGTTCTAAATGTCGACGCAGGCTTCCTAGAGCATCGGCAATTGGTACGCTTGGAAATAATGCTGTAACGTCAAACGATACCAAAATTTCACCTCGTCTTACCTTAAACCCTTCTAGCTGCTGGACAGAGATCGACAGAGTTTTTAACACTTTTGCCATGAGATACAGGGCCATTTTTTCATCTCTTCAACTAGCACACGCTGCCATTTTTCCGTGGGTGTGCAAATATTCGAGCAAATAGGCCGCATACCGAGTGGTGTTTTATGAATTTTCGGTAGGCAATACAGTGATGCTACTTTTGGATTTGGCACGTGAAACTTTCTTTGAAGTTTTTCTTCGCCCATCAAACGCGCTACGTTGTGCCGTGCGAAGTTTACTTCTTCCACCATCGAATTGAGGGGGTCTTTAGGGTTTCCGTTCTTGAATTTGTGTTCTTCATACGGACCTGTACTAATCATGTCGCGTACGCGTGAATCATAATCTTCCCTGTCCATGATCACTACTGTATTGCCCTTATCCGCACGTGAGAAGATCACATCATGAGATTTTATTAAGCGAATCGTGCACCATGTACCATGCTGACACACATTTTCCGTTTCAGTTATCAGAATTTAACATGGGTTTGGTATAGAAAAATAAATTTCTTTCGCACACGACACCGACCTTAACTCACAATAAACAACCCCCCAACAAAGATTCTAGTACCGAAAAGCGCAAGAAAGTGTTGCATGCTTCTAAAGCAGTAAACCCATTTAAAATCACTACAAACTTAGCGTAGCCTTGCCTTGCTGAAATATCGGTGCAAAAAAAAAAGCCGATGTGAATTTTATTAATAATACTGTATAACACTGTATACGTAGTTTTCACAAACCAACTCATACTGAATGCCATATTTGCAAAGTTCTTCGTGGGTTACACTCGTTATTTGGGATATTTCACGCGTAACAAATCATGTCTATTAATAAGATAAATTCACCTCGGCTTTTTTTTGCACCGATATTTCAGCAAGTTCAGCATCGGGTGAAAAAGGGAAATGCTCATGTTGGTACGCCAACTTTGACGTCAGCTGTAGTCCAAACCACTTAATGGAAATAGTTCAAATTTTGTCCACATTATTTTCTGTAATTTTATAAGCTATGTAGTAATTTCTAATATGCTACCTAAATTTTTCACAGATATACGGATTTTTGAAATTGCTATGTCCAAAACTGACTTTTTTCACATATTTTATGATAACTCCAAATTCATAAATTTGATCATCATGAAATTTTGGTCACATAAGGTCTATACATTGTATAATGTTGTCAAATTTTTATTCAAAAATATTGATAATTGACAAATTTACAGGAGGTTGAACAACGCGGTTTTTGGAAGCAAAATTTTCCTCGGCTTTTTTTTTGCTACTGAGTGTAGTAGAAAAATAAGTGTTTGGTTACAAAAGTAGATTCGCCCTAATCATATGTTGGCGCTGATATTATAGATTCTAGACTATAGAGTTTTCGTGAAGGCCAAGTAACTACGAGGCTGTAATAGCATGCATATATAGGCATGTGTATTACGTCTAGTGCATCATTGAAGTTCAGATTAAAGCTGAAAAGGGCCCCACTAAGATCGATAATGCTACATCTTTCGTAATGCCATACAGACATTGCTAAAGTAGCATTATGCATTGGTAATGCATCACTACATTCTTAAGCTAATCTAACGCTTCATTACTTGACAACTGTTGAATTGATGCGATCCTGCATTACCGATGTTGATTTTGGGTTAAATAAGTGCAATGATATAATGCTTGTGGTTACTTGGGGGCTTTGTAAAGAAACCCATAGAACTGTTGTATACAAAACACACCTGATGAAAAACAAGAAACATCACATTTCAAACAGTGAAAGGGAAAAAGGTTGAAATTAAATCGGATTCCTTGTAGCAATATTTCATAAGGCGATTTGATAAACTTTTTTTTATTTTTTTTACCAGCTCCAATGTAACTACAAGCATATATTAGTCGCAGTCTATTCAACCCAAAGTCAACATCGGTAATGCGGGGTCGCATCAATTCAACAGTTGTCAAGTAATGAAGCGTTAGATTAGCTTATGAATGTAGTGATGCATTACCAATGTAATAATGCTACTTTAGCAAATGGTCTTATGGCATTACAAAAGATATAGCATTAGTTCGATCTTAGTGGGGCCCTTTCAGCTTTAACGCAACTTCAATGATGGCACTAGACGTAATACATATGCCCTAGTATGTATTATTACAGCCTCGTGGTTACTTGGGCAGTGTACATTGTCTATAGTTTTCAGTCGATCTTGGGATGATGTTTTGCTTCAGTGTATTTGTTCGACGGAACCTCTTATTGTATGAACATTGCTCCAAGCCGTCAGATCTACGTTTGAATAAAAAAAAAGAATCATTCAAATATATCGTCATTCATTCGTCATCGAACAGTACTCGAATTCGGTCGTACATTTCCAACGTCGATAATCATTTTCTTCCTGAAAAATATTGCAAACATTCTTTCCTAATTAGATTATTATTGCTTGCGAGAGGAATATCTTGTTTTGTGTTTAGTTACGTAAGATCTTCAGAATGAAGAATCTACTGGCCGTGGCTGGCGTTTTGCTGGGTAAGTTTTTAAGACCATTTCTGATAAAAGCGAAACAAAGACTATCGAGCAAGAGGGTCCATCTTTTTGTTCCTGCATTCTCGACGCTAGCGCTAGCGCTAGCTTATTGATAATGCGCCTTAACTTTCGTATGAGTCATCCAGTTAGCAAAATCTGATCTTTTTTTTATTATTATTATTATTTTAATGTTAGTAAATATGCTGAAGTGGCGTTGATAGCCAACTCGATGTTCTCAGTTTAGGCAAAAGAAATAGTCCTAGTTGCAGCAGGTCAGGAAAACAGCTTACGGGTATTCAACAGAAATAGAAAAGGAATTAAAGCGAGAAAAACAGCAAACCCAAGTATTCTCTTCTCTTATCAACCTGAACATGAAAACAATTTTTACGAGCGTTTTACGAGTGTTGGTCATATGCGATGAAGGGAAAAAAAGTATGAAGGATAGCTAGCATAGTTCTGTCGCATTCGTCGTTATATTTATGTTGCTAATCGTCTGTTCAGTAGGTAGCTTTGCCGTTCAACGCATATTTGTCCTATGTTTCACTTGCATGTTTACCAATTTCACCTTACTCAGCAAACTCGTTAATAGATTTGAAAAATATACTTAGGTTTGGGTTCAGCTATAACAAAGGAAGAAAGGCAATGTTTGAAAACTGACCGTTCCTTTATTTAAAAAAAAATTGCTCGCGATTTATTTCATTTTTTACCACTCGCTGGTACATAACAAATAAACCACACCAATTTTCTCCGAACCTTCACAGCAGTTCATACAAGGACAATATATTGTCAACAATTTGAGATTCGGTAAAAGCTTGGAGTACTTCATCGATTGATTTCTTATTGGATGGAGAGTGTAAACGATATGTGGAACCACACATATATTTTAATTAGCATATAAACTTCATGTATGGTTTTTCAGTAGCTTCTTTTTTTTTTAAAGTGAAGGCATGTAATTTCAAAATTCACTGTCTTGTGAGGAACCCACTTGTTATCAAGGTTTGTTAAATCAAGCTAGACCCTGGATATGTCCAACATATGAAGTCAAAAAAAGGGTCCAATCAGTATAACTGTCTTCCTAAACAAAATGATATTGTGATTAATGCTTAGATATAGTTTCATAGAAAGAATGAATCGAAAAGTGTATCGCTTTTTAAGAACTGTGTTCGACCGTTTGGAGTATAGGTCATGTATGTGTAGAACGGCAGTTGGTATGTGCAAAAAAAAAAAACTTCTCGAACTCACGGCACGAAGCTGTCAGTGTATAAACCGAAGCAAAAGGCAAGAGTTATGAAATTGAAAACCGATTCGATTTTGTTTTTAATTACGAATGTCGGTGTGTAGAAACACAAGACAAAAATGATCGGAAGATACTGAACCTTTGGTAAATTTCATTTCTTGGAATTTATTTACATTGCAGGTTTCTTTCTCCATTATGATTTATTTTACTCTCCAATCATCGTGAGAAATTGTTATGTATTTCGTTGAGTTTCAACTGATGAGTAGACGGGATAGCAATATTAGCACTAACGAATCAATTTGGTTTCTTTCCATTGTTTCAGTAACGGCGACAATTTGGGCCACACCAGTCGAGAACGGCGGAAGACGTCTGCTCGGGGCAAAGGAATGCACCTGGGGTCCAACCTACTGGTGTTCGAATTTGAAGTGAGTACGCTGATCGTTTATTTATCGTGAACATATTTCGGTATAACTATTTCGGTTCGAAGCCCTTGTAAAGGGTGTAAAGGGAAAACTGTCAAATTCACGGAAACGCATCGGCAACGTATCAATTGTGTGCAAGCCCATAAGAGTACGGATTAAAAAGTTCCGAATTCATCGTTTTCAGTTGCAGTAAATTTCATTGGAGCGTTGCCATGATCGGCTATACACTATTGCCGTTTATGGTATGGTGTATCCCAAATAGACGAAAACATAACAATAACAATCAGTGCGAATTTCACTATCACAGTACATCTTGATTTTTTTTCTGAGTTATTTCGTCAACATTATATTATTCCGGAAACAAAATTTTGCTGTATAACATGTAAGCTTGGTCACATAAAAGCTGATTTTTTCCATAACACCATATTTTGATTTATAGTCCATATTTATTGCCATTCTAAGAATGAGTCTAAAATTATTAGTTGCATATTTTTCATCTGATGCTTTAAAAATATGTTATGATTTGTTATTATGACGTGATCCTAAAATCAGTCTCTGTTATTATTCTGACTAGTATCAATCAAACCAATTACAAATTAATGTGTTCTGTCACTCATTTTAAAGGACCAACATTTTCCAAATACGCGTCAATCAGCTAGTACTACTTCTAATTTAAATCACAGTGTGAAATGCACTGCAAATTTAACAGCCATGAGTGAGCGTGGGAGGGGTTTATCGTGTGTGAAAAAGCTCCGGAATGTTTATGTTTGGTTTTTGTTTTGTTTTTGAAACATCCTGCTTTGTAAGAAATGCTTGCGGGCAATTATAATGTCAAGTAGCTACTGATTTGAAATCCCTAACATTCTGATTTTACTATGGCTTGTGTGAGTTAGTTATCTTATCTTGATGTTTATATCAACTTTATAAAAAGTAAAATTTTTCTGGGTCTTACTACGAATGTCACAGAGGGTGAAAAACTCACGTGTAATTTGAATTGAGTCACTGTCCTTATTACGGTGTCACGGGGAAAGTGAGAACCGTAATAAGTCCCCTTAACTATGCTGCGTGAAAGCGTTCGCATTGGAAACAGCAAACTAATTTCTTCTTGCCAATCAACCTTTCTGCAGCACTGGTTATCCACAGCTTTTCATTTCGTCTCAAGTTTGTCAACTTTTATTAAATACTCAGCGCTAATACGATAAGATTTTCGTAAGTCAATTTTTTCTATGACCTACTATCTGTATGATGATAACGATGTTCGGACAAAAGAAAACACGTTGCGCACATTCCCTACTACTGGATTTCAAATACGTGCAATCAGTACCTCTTTAAAGGGGGAAGTGGATTGGAATTGGGAACAAATTTGTTAAATATATTGACCTTCCTCAGTTGATGAGTTAACGAATTGGAATGACTAATTCTTCGGGTTGTTGTTTCTTCAAATCAACAGGTCTTTGGTAATTTCGATTCCGATTGATGATGATGATACTACCATCTATTGTACCAAGATAACTTTCCATAGCAGTGGAATAATCTGAAAAACGATTTGATCAGGATTCTATTATTGTTTAGGATCATCAAGCTCCTGTACGAAGGGTCAAAAACGTTTGAGTGAGCCCGTAAGCAGAGGCACTTACGCGAAACCCAGAAATAAATGGCAGAGACCCTCCATCCGAACGCAACTTGACACTCACAGCTCTAGAATCGAGCCCTTGATTGACAAAATAAATCCAATACATAGGGGTAAAAGAGCCGCCCTCGTTCAGCGAAATGTTGCTATAGGGATGAGGCAGTCCCATGCTCCCTATCCAAATCGTTTCACTTGGGTGCCATGATGGTCCTTCACTTTCCCCGTTGTATGTTATGTGGTCGTTATATGTTGGCGTGGTCATTTGATTACTTACCTTATGTTAGACAATTTGCTGAAATTAATATTAGTTTAGGGTTAGAAAACGTTCTTTATTGATTGACTCTATTGTATTTTGATGTAGTATAGGAAAAATTGGATAACAATTATCTGTTTGCTCCGCGTTTTTGGGAGCACTTTCACCCAAGTATCTGAAAACCCTTCGCGGGTCCACCTGGTTCATCTTCAAACTCCTCCAAAATCTCCGGGTGTTGTCACGGTGTTTCTGCTTTTGAAGGGCTTATTTCAGTGATCCAGATCCTGACCCACCATGTATGTGCTATATGGTATTCCTCGCGATTATGGGATACGGAAGAGAACAGGAGAAAGGAGAGAAGGCATTAGCAATTGGTAACATGCAATGCGCATGTACACCGTGATCAATAAATTCGGATACACTTTCAAATGCATTGAAATAACGCAAGCGCTATATTTTGAGTTTCTTTCTATATATTATGGAAAGTATTTTCTATGTAGATTAACTATATTAAATGTTACGGAATGACTCCTCCTTCAAATTTCTTTACAAACCTCAAACGTTTTTCGAAACTGTCACAGGCGGTAACGTACTGACTCCCATAGGCATATCCTTCCAAATTTTCTTCTGGAAAACTACCTCGAACTGGTCCAAATTCCAGATTTTAAAGTCATTTAGTTTGGATAGCATGTAGGCCAAAAAAACCATATTGATTCAGATCCATTCATTCTTCGCCACTTATGCCGTCTTACTGAAATACATAATGATCTTCTCCATAGAGCTGTCGTAGGTTGGGACAACAATTTTCTCCAAAATCCTATCGTGAAATACATAGTAATGATCTTCTCCTTTGTGCTGTCGTGGTTTTGGGTGTGCTTTCTTTTTTCCTTTTCTTCCGTTTTTTTTTTAACACACGTTAATTTTCATCGCTTTTTCACGTTGAAAATCAACAGTAGTTCACGCTTGCAATGCGCCCCAAATGTAATTGAAGCTGCACACCTGGAATCGAGGTACGTTTATCTGGGTCGCAGGGATATTTTCCTTAGGTGTTGCTCAGACCCGATAATGTTGTGCGTTGTGAGGTTGTTTCTCATCAGAAAAAAATGAACTCATGATCAGCGTGCCGGGATATTATCACCTTTGCTCTTCCCAAGTAACCGCGCTATGTTTTGGGGGATTGAATACGCATTGATACGAACTTTTGTAGTATATTGCTGTTAACTGTATACGCATGGGGAAAGCTGACTACCATTTGTTGGTGGCAGGTGGCCACAGACTCGGAAAATCGGAAAATGCGAGAATTCAAAATTATCGGAATTTTTGTCATCACGGAAGGAACCATGCTAGCACCTTTTTCGAACGATTCGAGTAGAGGTTTTTATTATCTTTTCGGTCCAACGATCTGATTAACGGAATGAAACTGTGTTTGACATTGGCATATGAACCATTTTCTGCTGGATTTATTCAGCCTATTCGAAGACGCACCGCTTAAAAAGTCTTGCTACACGGCTGTGGTGAAATTTCGCACATTTTACTTGACTGAATTCTAGGTGACTGAGCATTGCTATTGCATGCATTACTGGAAATTTTAGGGGCAGGGATACTGCTGTCATTTTTAAAATACCATAAAGTCCGAATCCATTTGTATAATAGAGACATATTTGCCTCTGCAGTGAACAGAAACCTATTGAGCCAGTCACCTTACAGCAATAGCAAAGAGACCTAATGCATGATACATTTTTTTACAAACGAATGCTTTTCAAAAAATGAGCTGTGCATTTTTCAACCCCTGTTAAATAGACTAAATCCGGAAGAATTTGGGAAAATCTTCTTATGTCAACAAATCTTCTTATGTTGAATCGATGTTTTTAGCGAATAACAGCTGAATTTGAAAAATTAGGAAGACACCATTAGCAGTGTTTCTTGATGGACTACGTCCGAGTTTAAGAAATCGAGCTTTTTTAATCGTGCGAAATCATCAACATGATTTGTTTACACAAAGCAGACTCGCCCATATTTGCAAATTTCTCCCGAAATATAAAGTGTCGACCAATTGAGATGACGATATTTTACCACTAGCGAAGGAAATCCAAGCAACATATTTCCCATTCATAACTGGTTGCAGTCAACATGCTTGTGACTTAGTCTGGAGTCACACTTCAGTTATTTTGATTGATTTGCAACAAGTGTGCTACTAGGAAAGTAATCCGAATATCAAACGGAGCTTTTCGTCGTTATTCCGATCAAAAGTTTTCGCCTTTGTGGCTGATGCGGAAGACAATAAGATGCTGGGACTAAAGTTGAATTTTGTCATCATGTCGGCAGCAATCAGTCGCTTCCCAGACCGAATCTTGTATGGCATCGTTTTTTTCACGATTTGAGTCCGAGCGTCAAAGCAAAATATTAAAGCATTTATTGAAAGAGAATTGACGGAAAGCATCTATTTACTGTGGTTTTCTGAAGAAGCTACTCAACCAATCTCCATTAACATACCCTTTAAGGTGAAACGGGAAGCAGTCCTTTTTCCATATGAATTAAAGGTTAGGTTAATTTCTCACTTCCCATTTTTGTGACTAAAATTTACAAACAAAACAAAACAAACAACGCTCGAATTGCTAACCAATGAATACTTCAGTGGAGCAAACGATGTTTGAAAATTTCACACCTGAAGTCAGTAATAGTATTTGAGGTGTCAGGAAACGCTCGTAGATAAAGACTATCTCACCGCTGCAGTTGTTCACAAAGTGAAAGAACTGATTGGTCATTCCAAGAAAGAGCTGCCAAATTTGAGAACATTTAGTGAAACGGTGCTCATCCTGTCGCACGAAAATGCGACGATGGAACGAGGATTTTCAATAAATGAAAAGTGTCTGGTGGTGTCCAAACTGAAAGAGTGGTAAGTCAGAATTTTATACGAACTCTCAACGACGCCGGAAATCAAAAATTTGGATACAATATGCACGCAAGGCACGCATCATTTTGTATTCGAAGACCTGGAATGGCTCAGCAATGTTTCTTCAGTGTTCATGCTTCTAGCAACCCGAAAGATCAGTGACTTACGATAGAGCGATTTTGTTCCGCTTGCAAAATGAGAGACCAAAGCAGGTTACACAAGAGCTCCGATTTGTGGCTGCTATCTGTCATTTTACCTAAATGAAACAAGTCAGAATCTCGGATTGAAAAATTTCCTCTAAAACTTCAAAAATAACTAATAATCCAAATTATATTACTAATTTTTCCAGTCGGGAAAATAAGGCAAAAATGCGGGTAAACTTCGTGAAAAATGCGGGAATTTTAAAATTAAGATTGTTCGGGAATTTTAAAATTAAGACTGTGAATGGATTTTGTTCCACACGACGTTGATCTTGTACGTCAACAATATTTACGAGTTTACGGTGATTAGGTCATGCCGGACGATTCCGGCTGCGGTGCAACTGGCGTTCGATGTTTTATTGCTTGTTGGAGCGTTCCCATGCTTTATCGTTAACCAAAACGAACCCTGCTGCTATCCTTTTCGTAACTATCCAACATTCCAGTGAAGAGGATTTCTCGGCTTCCTTCAAAGCGATAATCACGTCAACACGTTCCATCCCTTTCCCTACTTGACCACCATTCGGGCACATCCGGCGCCGGTACTGCTTCATAATGGGTCACCAGTTTGTACACATTCAGTCTTAATGTTAGTCCCAAACATCATCTGTTGGTTATTTGTGTAAACACAGCCTATCTGGCAATAACGGAGTAGCATCCGTGGGCGGTCCACCATGCTCATGCTCACGATGGTGATCTTGTACTCTTTTAAGCTTTCCTGATTACATGTTTTTGATGTGTATTTTCAGGCATTAAGGAATTGCATAAGGTTCAACTTGTGAACGTAGCTTTGGAATTTCATAAGGGTGACTTATAAATGGAGTTTGTTCAACGCGACGTTGTTCTTGTATGCCTTTAAGCTTTCTTGATTACAAGCGTTGATATATACTAGTGGCCAAACCACTGGACCCATAACCTCAACGTTCAAGTTTCGAATCCAGGTTACTCAATATTTTAATTTTAACAACACCATTATATTTCATTAGGCAATTTTATGAAATTCATACTGATTTCTTATGGCAAATAATCATAATCAATCTTTTGAATATCGAAAGTTTATTTCCCTGAGTGTACCATAAATTCGGTATGCTAGCAATAATCCCAACAGAACGCTGGAACAAAACCAGGTTGCTAAAATCCGTGCAAGAAAGTTGTACGAGCATGTACTGAACAAGCACAACGTATGCATTTGACGAACGATGGAAAAGTTCGAAAATTCATCCGCAAAAGCTCATAAAGCTAAAAAATCTGCAAAATAATACCCTTCGATTTTTGTTGGTTGTTTCTTCTCGGAGAAATCACCCCAAAAAATTTGTGTGGTAAAATTCGAAATAAAACTGACTTTAGCATGAAACGCACGTACCGTGTACACAGTTGCCAACCTCTCAAAAGTACAGGGTAGTTGAGTCCGATTGTTCTCTGAGTCTGATATCGATTCTGTTTGAAAAAAAAAGAAAAAAGAGTTGAAAGTATAAATGACCGCTTACATTCGAAAATCCAAAAATAAGCAAGCCACTCATGCGTCAATTCTTTGTTTTCTAGGATGTAGAAGAGAAGAGGGGAGAATGATAAGAGAACAACAACCCTCGTGTGCTCTAGCCTCGAGTCACCATAGTGGGCATTTCTGATGAGCTGATGTTTACATTCATGAATGATCATTTGACGAGGGAGCACTGTGCTGCGGTGAAGACAGCATCAATATCATCAAAGGATAATTATAAAAACCATGAATGATCAGCTCCATCGATTTCTCAAATACTTCATCATCATTAGTGATGACGTTCACGATTAAGCTAAGGGACACGAGATAGAGTGGACCACTACCGCATTCCAAACGTTAAAAAATCCAGGAGTACGGAAATGGGCCCACCGCCGACGTAGTGCTCCACCCTATACTGCACAGATAAAGAACATAACCCATAGAAGTGGACAATTCATGGGAGCCTGCAGCGAAGGCTGCTTCAACGAAATGCGATCTATCCAACGCTGTCCATCGTAGAATTAATTTTGGGCGATGGGTTTCCCAAAACCGAAGCAAATGCCCAAATCGTAACCTCGTAAATCCTATGCGTGATCTTCGGTGAGAGATTTTCAGTTTTCTCTCTTCCTCAAAAACGTGCTTTCAAAATCGCTAAAAAACAATCATCACGCGTATTGGACCGCGCCATTCGTACTTGGTTTGATGATGCCACTCTACCCATATCTAATCAGATGCCTATTTGCATACTGCGCGTCTTTCCTCCCGATTCTGTCTCCGGCTTTCGCGATTAGCTTAAATTTCAGAATGCAGAGGCCAATTTTTGTTCAAATAGCGTTCAGGTTTAAGAATTTCGTCGCGATGGCTATTATACTGACAGTCTAATACTTTGCGATGCGTCTCAGAATAGTACGCGAACAGAAGGGAAGATTGACTTTCGCTTCCTGTATTGACCCAGATTTTGTTTCCATGTTCACCCGCCGGGTAGAACTGATACGTACGCGGCTTATCACTCGCGATGGTCAGCAGTGCAAATTGCCGTCTCCGTTAGTCCATACTACTCGTCGATCGCTCTTCGCGCTCGCCGTTCGAAGTTGTTTAAGTTAATTTTCGCCAGAGCAGATGATGGCTATTTGCAAACAAAGATGGTAAACTCCGCCAGTTGGTTGGTTGACGCAGCTTCGTCTCGATAATAGCAGACTCGAACCAGGCCGGCGATTACTCACTCTTTCTTGTTTGCCGGTTATGGAGCAGATAACTGACTGAATGTTTCGGTTGTATGTCGGCATGTATGTAGGGCAAGTGGATGCAAAATTGGTCGTATTGATTGATTTCTTTGCCAACATCCCCCCGAGGGTTCACGCATCCTCACCGATGGTTTCGCTTCGCGTATCTTCTCGACTCTTTTGGGTGCGTGGTACATTTTGCAAACCACCTTCCCAGTATAAGGGTGTCAGCTTTGTTTTAATAATAAAAAATGGTTATTTATCTATAATCCGTGGTACATCTTTAAGATACAAATTCTCAAGGCCAACCTGTTTAACCATACTAAAATGCATACTCCATTTCACACGCTCTTCACCTCCTATAATGTATATGCACACATATTTACATATGCCGTCCCGTAAACTCAGTAATGCCAGAAACTGAACACAACTGGAAAGCGCAAAAATCGAGAGTTGCTATCACGTCAGACTCGATGCAAAATCCAAACAAAGCCGTCCGTTTAATAGCGATAATCTGCAGGTTGAGTATCGTCATCGAGGCTGACTGCCAATGCCACAATTGAACTACATCACGTTTCTGAGAACGGTCAATTTTGTAATCTGCTCCATAAGTGATTGGAACCAACCTCTGTCCGAGTTAAGGTGTCTTTGAGCTGACATGCTAGTACAGAGGGATATTGTTACCGTCACTGATTAAGCTGAGCTACACTTAAGAAATTTTATATGCGTTTTCTGAACTATAGGGATAGCATGATTATTAAAGGGAGTTGACTTGAGCTTCTTGAAGGTGACAAAATAGTATTAGTCTACACTGAATGGTCAGTGGAAATTATCAGTATGTAACTTCAGCTTGCATGCACCAATTATTTCTCAGGAAAGTTTTCACGTTCAGGTTTCGATGCATACTTGATCTTGGTTATCTCAACCGAGGTGCCTGGAAAAATTGATGAGGCATGTCATTTAATGCCATCGGATACGCCAACATTTTTGTTTCCAATCTCTTGATGAATTAATGGACTTGATTTGAAATCAAGCAGTTCTAATATCTAACTCTCAAAATACTGAAATTGATTGCAAACCAATCTTCAACTTAACAATACAACCTTGACGTAGCATTAAGATATTTATGTTGCGAGGCCAAGCAATGCCTGAAAACAGAGATTAAAACTGGGGCAAAAGTGGCTGTCAAATTCATTATAATTTAATGACGGTAACAAACAATGGAGTAGGAGGGAAGCGTGATAACTCTCCGTTTGGTTCCGGACCAAGCGTTCGATGGGTTTGATGGGGTCGATATGTAGGGCCAGGTCGTTTCCTGGAGGCAACGATCCAGCCTTAGACGTGGTGACCGTATCGGTTAAGCGGCGCGGTGCACCACAGAACCGCCTTTGGGCACGTTGGGTCTTACGCTCGTGGCTTTTGATACGCAAATGGACATTTTCTTCACGTCTCTACTGGTTTTATTTTTGATAGAATGAAAAAGCATCTGACCAGGCAGTAGTGACTGACAAAGAATGAGTTATTGAGGGGATACAACCAATGCTACTATGTTAATACAATTTTCTTGGCAGGTTTGCATAACAGCTATAACTTCCTGTCTTCTGCATCTTGGTCCAGGTAACGCCTTTGGTCAAGATATCTGCTGCCTGAAGATTGGAAGCCACGTGTTCTGTGTTTGATCGACTTCGCCTCTACTTGCTCTCGAACGAAGGGTGTCAATATGCTTCGTCCTATATACTTACCTTTGAAGCAAGCAGATTGAACTTTGTTGCCGCACTTAATGACTAGGACTCGTTGATGCCGCACAGCCTTGATGAATCCTGCCACCGACGGGCCTCTTATATCGTGTGAAAGTGCTATGTGATCGATAGAGCAACAGTTGGCTGCCTTCTGGAACTCCTGGAGCCGCTCCACCACACTGCAGAAATGTTTAGCCGCTGGACAGATCTCCTCGTTCTGGGAATCGCGCCTGTCAGTCGGCATCGCTGTTTCCAGAAATGCTGATCCGGCATCTCTCCTGTCATCAGCTTGCAATTGCTTGGTCCTTTGAGGTGTACGCAAAATCCTCTTGGCTGCTGGGTCCAACGTGGAAGGCCCGGATCGCTTCAAAATGAACTCACCATGCTTACCGCGTAACTGATGTCTGGCTTCGTACCGGGGGCGGTGATGAACCCGGCGACTCGACCAGGCTCGCACAATGGAACTTCTCATCCTTCGCCTCTCGTTTCGTGGGCCTGTCTTCAACAGTTGCCAGTTCGAGCCAGCGGGCCGTTACCGGAATGCAGTCCGTCATATTGAATTTGTCGAGCAGTTCCTCGATGTACCGGTCCTTGGTCGATGGAAAGATGTCGTCGGTTCTGGAGACTCGCAGTTCCGTAACTTCCAGGCAGCATCAACCCTTGATCGTTGGAGAACAACAGGTGTCGTCGACGTAGACTACCACGATGATGATCTCTGCCACTTTCCATCCAGGGACACACGCATGTGTCCTGCCATCGAGCGTTTCAGCCCCATGCGCTTGAAGTTTGTGGTCCAATCCCGATATCTGGCACTTCAGTTGGGCCTGTTTGAGGCCGTAAAGGGCCTTCAGTCGGCAGACCTTCCTGGGTGCGGCTTCGTTCCGGAACTTCTCCGATTGCTCCAGATGCATACCCCCACCGTCCAAATCGCCTGGAGGAACGTCAACACAGCGTGTGGTCTGGTACACGATGAGACCCGAAGCGGTGCGGCAACGCAAGGAGGTTGAATGGTGACGTAGTGACAAATGGGAAGAATACGTTTCGCTGTAGTCCACTCCTTTCACTTGCGCGAATTCTTTATCACAAGTCTTGCTCTCGTGTCACTGTGACGGTGCCGGCCCGGATTGGCTTTCCTTTGATCTTGAAGACCCACTTGTTCTTCAGAACTTTTCGTCCTTCGGAAGATCCACCAGACACCACTTCTCGTTTGTGCCCAACGCATCGAATTCTACCTCCATTGTTTTAAACTTCATTTGGTCCGGCGAACTCAGAAGCAGCAGCGCCTGCAGCGTATCAGGCCTTCGATACCTGGGAATGGCCCGGCGAGGATGCGAAAAATCAACTTCAGCCTTGGGATTGGGCGCTCAGTCACTGTGCCAGTTGCGGTTGCATTCCAACGCTACTTCGAGGTGACGTCAGAGCGTAGTGCTGTCCAAGCCCCGTGTCAGCAGCGACGTCCTCGTCCTGGTCCTCGTTTATCTCGTCGTCGATTCTGGGGAGTTTCAAACCTTTGAGGAAGACACTGTTTGTAACTCGACCTACTATTCGGGGAACTGCGCTCCCGCACACGCCGCGCCCATCGTAGAAGGCGAGGAAAATTGAGGAAGCGCAGCGGTTATTGCGGATCTCCGTGGCTCTTCAGCACACCGTCCACGACGCCTGCCGCCGGTCATTCTCCTCTCTGCGCTTCTGACATTCACGTCGTCAGCAACGGGCTGTAGCTTGTTGACCACGGTGACCCGTTGAATTGCTGCTGGCGGGCGTTCGGTCATATCGGGCCATCCAGTACACACATCCCGACTTTCGAAAACTCTGTTTGTTCTTCGAAGCAGGATTGATGAGGGCCAGCGGAGCACCGAGTAGCCAATCAGACACGGTTTCGACTTGGGGTCCCACTTCGCTCGCTTCACCTTCGCACAAGCCATCGCTCTGACCAAAGATTCGTAGATTCGACAGATCCGGTTTCTCCCAAACTTAAAAAGGTGACGGTTGAATAAGTGCACGGCTGTCGACGCCGGTTCGGCCCAAAATCGTTTGTCTAACTTTCTGTCACAACATCAAAACTTTCCGCCAGCTCCTGAATCGTCCGGTTCAGTGTGATGAATACTATATTCCCGTGATGAATACCATTCGCCTGTGAGGAAAGTCCTTCTGCTGCTGGTAGTGTTATTCGCCGCCGCTGATTCTGGCAGACACGCCAGCTTCTAAATTAGCCTGGGTTTCGAGCAGGTTCTGAACTTCTTGAACGCCACGAACACATCCTTCGGCCTTCAGAAAATAGACGAAGGTCATCCTGCTCGCATCATCAATAAAGGTATGAAATACTTGTTCCCGCCAAGGAAAGGCTTTCCATTGCACCACACACACGTCCGGAAAGTACGAATCCCGAGGACCGCTGTCCTCGTGCCACCGGACGAACGGTAACCCCAATGCTTCGCCTCGATGCAAGGCACAGTGTATATCAACCGCCAGAGATGCCCAGCATGCCAACCACCATGCCAGGCAATCGCTTCACGCCACAACTAAGATGTCCCAGCCGGGAAAGCAACATCCAGTCTGGTAGCCGATGCCACACATAATTGCTGGATCAACCCGGTTCAGTTGGTAGAGGCCGTCCTTCTTGCGGCCCGTGGCGATGACTTCTCCCATCGATTCGTCCATGATCTCACACGTTTCGTAGAGAAATTGACGGCCAGCCCTTCTTGCAGATACGTCTCACAGAAAGGATATTTGACGCGAGCTCTGATCACAGAGCACGTAACAAGATCGAGATCACAGCATTCACCAACCGAAGACAGCATCCAGCTCGATATTTCCCTTGGCCACAACCGGTATCTCGGAAGCGTTCGTTACTAAAGATGGACTGTGACACCTCTGGTGCCGGCTTGATCGTCACGTCCTGGAGAATCTTCGACTTCACCTCCAGTCTGCCGTCCACCTGATACCAGATGTGCCCATTCTACGATCATCGGTCATCGCGAAGAAGCCCCACTTCATGAGAATCAGTGTCATCCATTCGTCGTGAGGGGAAACCGATTCTCCTGCATCTTCTGGCTTGTGGTCAGAATTTCATCTCATTAGCTACTCCTCCACGGGAAGAACAGTTCTCGAGCCTGACCGCATCAGCTTCCAGCCCGTAGGCGCACCTTCCGATACTTCCTGCTATCCTGAAGCCATGGTCCGCCGTCGCGCTGCTTCTTTGGCTGTTCGGGGATTTTGACCAACTGTAATTATACTCCACATTGCGCACCGTCGCTAAGGTACGGTCCACTGAATCTGCTGATCTGTACATCGTCCGGGGAATTCATAGCTGGCCTGGCCTTCCCTTGATAATTACTATCCGCATTCTGGTTCAACGTCCATGCTGCGTAGTCGTCACGGCCCTTCAGCCTTCCAGGGATTGAGGATGCCTTCATGAACGGAACTCGCTGATCTTGCTTTCGTCCTTCGAGGGCACCTTTGGCTGCTGAAACCGATAGCTTGGCAGGACTGTTTGGCGTAGTCCGTCCAACCCATCCATCGCGAGCTGCTGGTAGCAGGAAACCTTCTCCAGATCTTCTCATTTGACATATTTAAAAAAATATCTTGTAGACTTCTCTTGAGAAAGATTTTTTTCACTTTTCGGCTTGTTGTTTGGCCGGTTGTTAGGCTACACCAGTCGCAATGAGCTATCCT